>ML994711.1:0-55968 GCA_010093925.1 Zopfia rhizophila CBS 207.26
ATTTAGCTTTTATATTAAATTAAATTTAGCTTTTATATTAAATTAAATTTAGCTTTTATATTAAATTTAAATTTGATTTAGCTTCTATATTAAATTAAATTTAGCTATTAAAAAGGAAATTTCCTTAAACCCTTTTTTTTTCTTCAGGGAGCGTAATTTAAATTAAATTTAATATATATTAAAAAAAAACTCTTTTAGACCCTTTTTTTCTTTATAAAAAGTGTAATTTAAATTTAATATATAGCTCTAAAAGTAGCCTAGTATAGAGCTTTAAAAGTAGCTTAGTATAAAACTTTAAAAAATAGCTTAATAGTAGTATTTTTAGAGTTCCTATATTAGTAGTAAAAAGAAGATAAATTTATTAGTAAATTCTAGTAAGTATACTAGCAATTTATAAGTTATATAAAAAAAGTTATATAAAAAAAGTATTAGTTAAAACGTTAAAGTATTAATTACATAAAGAGTTTTAGTAAAACTTTAGTGTTCTTTTAATACGAAATAACTAGAATCTAATTACGTAATATAAATTTTTATAGCTAATAAAAACACAAGAAATAGAATTTTTATAGCTAATAAGAATGTAAAAAATGGGATTTTTCTAATTAATAAGAACACAAGAGTTTTTAGTGTAACTTTAGTAGAGTTTTAAATTTCTAACCTTTCTCTTTTAAATAAAAGAAGCTTTGCTATACTTAGCAAAAATACTAAAACTAATATAAATATTAGAAGGCTAAATATAGTAAAGTATACTATATATTAGAATTTTAAGTTACTTAAAAATACGTATAGTAAAGCTATATTATAGATTCTTAACTATCTTAAAGTTTAGAGTAGTTACTAAATTTATTTAAGAAAACTATTTAGCTAATATTCTTAAGAACCTAAAGTAAAATAAACTAAAACTTTTATTTAAAAATTATATATTTAACTCTAAATTAAAGCTAAAACTTATATTTAAGTCTATTTCTTAAGAATTAGCCTTTACTAAATATAGCCGGCTTTAGTAACTTGAGCTAAATCTATTTAGTTAATAAAATTAATATAACTAAATAAATAGTAAATAATTTAAAATAAGTAATAGAAATCTTTAGTTTAAATTATAACTCATTTAGTATAAATAGCAAATAGATTAATAACTAAAACTAATTAGACTAATACTAAAACTAATACTCAAAAATACTTATCTTTAAAAATATTAACTAAAAAGGCCTTTATAGCTTCTTAAAAAGTGTTAAAAGCTATAGCTTAAAGCTAGAAATTATTATTAAAGTTTCTAGTAATTTTATAGACTAGTTACTAGAATAGAAAACGCCTTAAAAAATGTTTTTAGTAATACTAATAATATTTAATCTTATAGAGTATTATAGCTATAAATTATTAACTTAACTTTAAAATTAAATTTTCTTTAAAAATACTAAAAGTAAAACTAAAAGAATTAGAAAAAAATATACTGTTTATCTTGCGTCTGTAATTATTACTAAAAGAATTAAAATATAAAAAGAATAGAACTTAAAATCTATTACTAAGTAAAGATACTAAAAGCTGTTTAAAATAGAGTTAAAGCTAAAAAACTATAAAATATTAGTTATAATTAACTAATACCTAAACTAATATTAATAACTAATTTATAGAAGTAATAGTTTTGTGTGCTAACTTACTAGAAAGGTTTTTATTAAACTTTTTATAACTTTTATATACAATCTACTTTATACAAGCTATAGTTAAAATAATAAGTAAATATTAGTTATAGTAAAATAATTAATAGTAAAAATAAGTACTAAAGTAAGTATTAAAAGTTAGAAAGTATTAGAGTTAAAAACACAAAAAGTAAAAGTAAAAGTAAAGAGAAAAATAAAAAAGGAGATTTTAGTAAAGTGTAATCTAATTAGTTATTTAGTATATAAACTATTTATTTACTAAATTTTATTTTATTATTTTATTAATACCAACACATGCTAATTTTACTAAAATAATTTTTATAAATTTCTACTTTTTACAAAACTAATACCTAGACTAATATATTTATTTAGAAATATTTTATCTATTAACTATTTATTATATCTTTAAAACGTGCTGTAAAATCTGCTTTTATAATGTTACTAAATAAGTACTAAAAATAAGACAATAAATATTTAAATAATATATATACTATTAAAGAAAGAAATAGGTGTAATAATTTAGAGAATAAAGAGCTAACATTAGCACGCAATAAAAATACAAGAAATAAATTTATTTTAAAATATTAAATAAAATATATAAAGGATTATACAGCTGAAATTAATACTACTAAAAAAAAAAAAGAAACTATAAATAAAATTCTAAAAAAGAAAGTAAAGACTAAAGCTATTAAAAAACTATAAGTAAATAAGATATTAGTTTTAGTATTAGTAACTAACGTTAGTAGGTCTAAAGATAGTATTTATTAAACCTAAAAAGCAAAACTACATGACTTTAATAAAAACTACTTTATTTAATTATTTATTTTTAGTAATAATAAGGTAGGTAATAATAATAAAGTAAAACTAAGTGTTAATATATAAAAAAATAACTTTAAGTACTTAAGAATTTAGTTATAGTAAATTCTATAGCATAGTAACGTATAGTATAAAACTTTTAAAGTATAGTATTAAAAAGTACTATTAAGAAATTAAAACAGCTCTATATTTAGATAGATTTTAAATATATAATAAAGCTTATAAGCATATCATAATTTAAGACTAGTATTTATTTTCTTAATTTTAGACTAATACTAAAACTAATACCTGTTTAGAAATACCTAATAATAATAATATAAGCTAAGTATTTTAACTAAGTTAGCTAAGTATAAAGAAGTGTAAATCTTGAAAATATTTTTATTAAAAAAAAATTAGCTATACTACTTAGCATCTACTATAAGATAAGATATTAGTCTAGGTATTAGTATATTACTAATTAAATTTAGATTCTAGTCTTACAAGCTTTATATGCTCTAGCTATTAAATATAGTACTTTAATACTTAAAATAAATTTAATTAGTAGCTACTTAATTTTACTTTTTTATAGTTTATTTAGCTGTTTAAATTCTATAAAGGGTTTTAAATTATACTTTTATTACTTACCTAGTAGGCTTTACAGTATTATTAAATTTATACTTATTTTATTTTTTATTAAGAACTTTTAGTTCACAACGTATAACGCTACTATAAAACGTAGTAGCTATATAATATAAATAGTTATTACTTATTTAATAATCTTTTCTTCTTTTTATTACTTTTACTAAAAATTTATTAAGCTATAGCTTAAGACTTAAGTACTACTACTATTTATTAAAATATATAACGCTTTTATAGAATAACACTAAGAAATATATAAATACTAAAAGCAACTAGCTAACTGTAAAAAGAAAGTAAAATAACATAACTAATAATATTAAAACACTTTAAAAAAGTAATTAAAGCCTATGCCAAAAACATTAAAGCTAACTTTTTTATTTTATGTAATAATACTTTTTTTAATTACTATACTTTAAAAATAGAACTTTAAGTACTTAATAATCTGGCTAATTAACTAGATAAACAAGAACTAACTTTTTAAAATATTATTTAAGAAATTTGAATTTTATAAAATACTAAACTAACGTATATTAAAATAATATAAAACATAGTATTTATAACTATAACACTAGTAATAAGGCCTATACTAGTTAAGAAAGCAAACTTATTAATTTAGATTTAAATAGATAATAAGAGAGTTCTATAAAAACTAAACATTAACTAAATTTTTAAATAAAGTATATAACTATTATTAATTTTTATAGTATGTAGTTACTATTAAAGTAATTTTTAGAATAGACTTTACTATTATAATAGCTACTAAGTAAATAAAAACTTAGTTAATAGAAAATAACTATTAGGTTTAGCTAATTAACTTAAAAGCTAGAATTAAAAAGAAACTATATACTATATAGATTTACAGGGTTAACATCTAAAAAATAGAAAAAAAAAAAAAGAAGATATAATAGCTATATAAATTAAATAAAATAAGACATATATTTTATATCTCTAAATCTAAAACTTTTAGTAGAAGAATAGAAAAAACGCCAAAACAAAAGAAACAAGTATAATAATTCTAGAAGTTAATAAACTAGAAATAGCTTAAAATATTATTAAAAAAGGCTTTTTTATTTTATATTATGTTTATATAACAGACCTCTAGTCTAATAACTAGCAGATTAAATAATGCCTTAAATGCTAAAAAATATAACCATATTATAAAAAACTATAAGTATAAAATAAAATATAAAAAATACTCTAAATATTATAATACTTGTTAGTGTGAAAACTTAGAAAAAATAAAAAATATTTTTTACTATAAACTATACTTAGCTTAAAGTAAAGAATACTAGTATTAAGAAAAAGCTATAATATAAATTTAAAAACTAATATAAAAAGGCATAAACTATATAATAAAAATATTATATATAATAAATAGATTATAATAAATTTAAATAACCACTCACTAAAGTACATTTACTGTGGAAAAAAGAAAAAAAGTGGATTTATTAGCTATAGTAACGTCTACTTAAAGAAAAGTAGAAAAAATACTAAGCTTTTAACACTATAGAAAACACTTTACCTAATTATAAATAGTAGTTAATAACTTTTAATCTAGTAACTAAGAAACAGCACTTAAAGTAGAAATTACTAATATAAAAAAAATAAGATTAATAAGCTTACTTAAGTATAAAATTAAACTTAAAAATGCTCTAAATTTTATAGTTTAATATATATTATATAATAGGTATATAATCTTAAATCATGCTTTAAGCATAAAATATATAAGATATTATAGCAATATAAGACTTAGTAAAGAGTAAAATAAAGTAAAAAAAGAGTTCTTTTTTTTATTAAGGCTTTTATACTATTTAAAGAAATAAACAAAAAGCTAGAGTTTGCTTTTATATTAGTAAATTACTTAACTTAAAGAAATAAAAATAAAAATATTACATAAATAACCTAGTAACTTTTACTCTTAAAACTAAGATTAGAAAAATTAATATCTATAATGTGTATAATAGACATACTAATTTAGATATTAAAATACTTATTTTTCTTTTTTTTAAAAAAAAAGTAAACATAGTTTTTTAAGTAATATTAACTTCCATTATTTAAGCTAAAAAGGCCTATAAGTATAAAGACTAAAATAAAAGTAATATAACTTTATAATATAACATAAGAAATTCTTTATTTTACTACTTTAAAAGAACTTAACATATAAAGAAAAACTAAAAACACTATTAACTTTTCTACTATAAACCTTATTTTTTTAATAGAAGTACTGTTAAAAAAGTTAATTTTATACTATAAATATAAAAAAATAATAATAGACTTAAATTATGAGCCTATTAAAATAATTCTAAATATTTAATTACTACTTTATAATAACTAATAATGCTTCTAAAAATATATTAATTAAATAAATCTTAAAAAAACACTACCGTCTTAAATAGAGAAAATTAGTTACTTATTTTTTTTAATAATTATAGATATAAAGTAATTCTCTTAAGTACTAAAAAATACTTTTATAACTACTATTAATAAATAAGTATTTTTTACTAAACTATTAGACAAAGCAGACCCTTAAATAATACTTAAAGTAAAAGCTAAAATTAAAGAAACTAAAAAGGTAAGAAAATAGGCACAGTAATTAAAACTAGAGACAGACTAGAAAATATATAAAATACTAGAAAATAAGAAGAAATAACTTATTTACTAAATATTAAGAAACTAATAACAGTTTACTATAGCTATAATTATAAACTAGAATAAAAATCTCTAGAAGCTAGTATAATAGGCTAAAGTTATATATATACTAAAAAAACTACTTTAAATACCTAATTTAGAAAGACTAAATAATTATATAGTTATTAATAATAATAAGAAAGTAGAGATTTTATTTTAATATTTTTTTTATTTATACGTAATATAAACCTCTTAGACCTAAAGAAAATAAAAATTATTTATAAAATACTAAAAGAAGACTAATAAATAGAAAATAATATTTATATAATATTTAAACTATAACAGAAAATAGCTAGAGCTTAAAGAGAAAATAAAAATTAAATTCTAGACCTTATTTCTTACTTTATTAAAGTAGAATATTACAAGAGTGTTATGTACAGAAGATTAAAAACTTAAAAAAAAGTATTAATTAATTACTATATATAGTACCAAGTAATAATTCAAGACATTACGTGAAAAAAGAAAGAAATAAAATAGATTATAAATAATGTATTTAGGCAAGAGCTTATATACTAGTATAAGACTAATATATAAATACATAGTATAATAAAAGAGCTTATAAAAAAGGCTTTTTTAAAAAGCTTTTATAAAATATTATAAGTAGTTACTATAATAGTATTCTTTTTTTAAATTCAAGCTCTTGTAATAGGTGTTTATGTTAAGTCTTAAATAGTAAATTAGTTTAAATTCTAAAAATAGAATTTTTTTATAGTAGTTATATCTTAAAGATTATTTATAGATTACTATATTAAGTTATTATATCTAGTTTATTTAATAAGATATTTATAGTGTTTTCATTTGTAATTAAAGTGTAGCTCCTTAATTTACTTAATATAATATTTAGTATTACTATTAATTTAATAAGTTTTAGTAGTAGGTTTTGTTAATCTAAAAAGTATTCAAATTTAAACGTAGCTGGCCGAAGTAAAAATACATAAAAAACTAAGTATATACTTAGAGATTTAGAAAGTTTAAGTTAATATATATATATAAAAATTACATAAAAAATATAGTATTTTCCTAAAGCCTTTAAGTCTAGCTTTTTAAATGGTTGTTTAGTTTTAATATTCTGTACATTAAGCTAAACCATATCTTTTATTTAGTAATTAAGTGTAGATAATTATTTCTAATTTATATATTCTTTTTAAAGAGCTTAAGTTCAGATCATTTTTTTAAACTAGCTATTAAATATTAGCTATTTTCTTTACTATATAGTTAGCTTTTAAAGCTTATAATAACTAGTAAAGCTGTTTTTAAGTTTTTATAAAAAATTCAAAACCCATTTAAAAGTGTTAGCCTATATTAGCTAAAAATAGTAAAACTTTTATAAATTTAAATATAGTATTATTAGCTTTAAACTATACTAAAAGACGCTAGTTTACTTAGTCATTTTATTAGTAGTTTATATATATATATATAGAACTTATTTTATTATATTATTAGCTTTTTCTATTTGGCCATTAGTTTATAGGTAGTATACAGAAAACAGCTAGAATTTAATTTATAGTTATTTATAGAGTTTATTATAGAAAGTAGAAATAAATTATGTTTTTTAGTTTAATATAATTATTTCTAGAAGGCCATAGTCTATTTATATATGCTAGTAAAAAAAGTAGACTATATTTATAATAGTTATATTAGTATAAGAAATTAGATATTAGTATTTTATAAAGTAGTTTACTACAATTATAATATTAGTATAACCTTTAAATTCTAGGAAATTAGTAATAATGTTTATAAAAATATTCTTTTACCTTTTTTTAAAAATAAGTAAAGGCTTTAAGAAACTGTAATACTTTTTATAAAAGATTTTAAATTTTTAATAAGTATAGTAGCAGAAAATGTATTAGCATATTATTTTAAATATTTAAAGCTAGTAGTATTTATATTATAGAATTTTAAAAGTCTTTTCATAACTAAAGTAGCTACTAACAGAAAAATTATATATAATCTTAAAAATTTTAAGTTTAAGTTTATTATTATTTAGTATTACTAATTAGCTGTAGTAGTATAATTAACCTTTCTAGTTTTTATACTTACTTAAAAAAAGCTTTTTAAAATATTGAATTCTATTCCATTTTAGTAACAAGATTTTTTAAATAAACTTATTATTAGAGTATTTATTATTAATAATCTGTTAAATAGACCTATTTATTTTAGTTAAGTTTAATTTTAGTATCTTATTAAACAGTTTAAAGTAAAAAAGTATTTATTATTAAGCTTTATAAGCTTCTTTTTAAGCTAAAGTATTTTATATATAGTAAGTAAAAGTATTTAGTTTCTTACTTTACCTACTAAGCTAGTACGTGATTATAAAGTTAAATTAAAATAAGTATTTAACTTAACAAGCTTATTAGTAACTTAGCTGTTTTATAGTAATAAAGTACTATAAATTCTTATAGTTATTTAATACCTAAATTAAAAAGGTAGCACTTTCTAGTTTAGGTCTCTATTATTTAAAACAGTATATAATAGCTAATAGCCTCTTATTATAATTTTTATAATTACTTTCAACAAAACTTAATTTCTTTAAGAAGTAAATAATAAGTCTTAGTTTATTTAATTTATTTTTCTAGAAAAGTACTCTAGTAGTTACGTAGTCTAAGAAATCAGCTTCTATAATAATTAGTAACTTTAAATTAAAGTGTTAAAAAATCAAAGTAGTTGTGAATATATACTTTAAGAATTTAAATACTATTTAATAGGCGTTATTAAATTTAAATTAAACATTTTTTTTAATTAGAGCTTTAAGTAAAAATGTAATATAGAAAAAATTATTAATAAATTATTAATAGAAATTAGCAAACTTTAAAAATACTCTTATTTTCTTTATGTTTCTAGAAAATTTCTAGTTAAAAATATTCTTTACCTTATTTAAATTCATGCTAATTCTTTTTATTAAAATTACGTACCTAAAATAGGTAACTTATTCTTAATAAAAGTTATATTTTTTAATATTAAGTTAGAGGCCAGCTTTGTTTAAAGCTTTTAAAATCTATTTTATATATTATTTATATTCACGTAGAAAGTTACTATAGATTAAAATATCATTAAGGTAAACTATACAAAACATATTAAAAAATAGTTAAAGAATATTATTTACATAATGTTAAAACGTGCTTAATATGTTAGCTAGTTTAAAAAACATAATAAAATATTTATATAAGCTAAATTAAGTTTAGAAAGTAGTTAACTATTTATTTTCTTTCACCACACAGAAATAGTTAAAAGCTAAAATAATATCTAACTTTATAAAGTACTTTATTTTACTAAAGCAGAATAAGGTTTCTTAAATTAATAAAATAAAATAACGGTTTTTAATAGTAATAGTATTTAGAACTTAGTAGTTTATATAAAATTAGAAACTTCTATTAAGTTTCTTTATAAAGATAACTAGTATAATTATAGAAAACATGCTTACCCTAATAAATCTTTTAGCAAAATAATTATTAAAATACTTTCTAAAAACTTTTAATTCGTTTTAAGATATTTTATAAAGAAGTTTACATTCAAGTTACTTTTCTTCTTTAAAAATAATTTTATAGTTATATAAATAATATCTAAGTAGTTTATTAACTTCCTTATATAAAAATAGAGTTTTTATAAAGAATAACTGTACCCCTACCTCTTACTAGGTAGGCCTTACGGTATTATTAAATTTATACTTATTCTAAATTTTATTAAGATCTTTTAATCTACGGCGCGTAACACCGCCGTAAGGCATAGTAACTACATAATATAAACTATTATTACTTATTTAATAGCCTTTTATTTCTTTTATTACTCTTGCTAAGAATATAGCAAGCTATAGCTTAAGACCTAAGTACTATTATTACCTATTAAGGTATCTAATACTTTTATAGAATAATACTAAGAAATATATAGATATTAAAAGTAGTAAGCTAACCGCAAAAGGAAGATAAAATAACACTATTTATAGTATTAATATATTTTAAAAGGGTAATTAGAGCCTATACTGAAAACATTAGAGCTAATTTTTCTATTTTATATAATAATACTCTTTTTAATTACTACGCCTTAGAGACGGAGCTTTAAGCACTAGAATATCTTATATACTAACTAGATAAACAGAAACTAACCCTTTAAAATGTTATTTAGAAAATTTAAATATTACAGAATATAAAGCTAACGTACGCTGATATAGTAAAGAACTAAGTATTTATAAATATAATATTAGTAATAAGACCTATACTAGTCCGGAAAGCAGACCTATTAATCTAGATCTGGATAAATAATGAAAAAGTTCTATAAGAGTTAAACACACTTACTCTAGCTAAACTCCTAAATAGGGTATATAACTATTATTAATTCTTATAAAGTATAGTTACTGCTCTAGTGATCTTAAGAATTAGTCTTATTATTATAATAGCTACTAAGGAGATAAAGAACTAGTTAATAGAAGCTAATTATTAGGTTTAGCTAATTAATATAAATACCAGAATTAAGAAGAAACTATATGCTGTACAAATTCATGGGGTCAATATTAAAGAAGTAGAGAATAAAAAAAAAGAAAACCTTAAAGCTATATAAACTAAATAAAACAGAATATATATCCCAAACATCCGAATCCACAACTTTTGATGGAAGAATAAGAAAAAGGTAAAGACAAAGAAGATAAACATAATAATTCTAAAAGTCAACAAACTAGAAACAGCCTAAATTATTATTAAGAAAGGCTTTTTTATTTACTACTATGTTTATATAACAGACCTATAGTCTAATAACTAACAGATTAAATAATATCTTAACTGCTAAAGATATAACCACATTATAAAAAACTATAAGTATAAAATAAAATATAATAAATACTCTAAATATCATAATACCTATTAATATAAAGAAGACTTAGAGAAAATGAAATATACTCTCTATAGTATATTACATTTAGTCTGGAGTAAAGAATACTGGTATTAAGAAAGAATCACAGCCTAGATTTAAGAACTAATATAAAAAAACGTAAACTACATAACAGAAATATTATATATAATGAATAGATAATAAACCTAAATAACTACTTACTAAATTATATCTACTTTAGGGAAGAGGAAAGTAAACTTATTAGCTATAATAACAACACCTACTTAAAAAAAAATAGGAAGAATATTAAGTTTCTAGTATTATAGAAGACACTCCACCTGATCGTAAATAGTAATTAATAACTCTTAATCTAGTAATTAAGAGACAGCACCTGAAGTAGAAATGATTAACGTAGGTAAAAAAACAGAAACTAATAAACTTACTTAAAGATAGACTTAGACTAAAAGATGCTTTAAATCCTATAGTTTAATATACGCTATATAATAAGTGTATAATCTCAGATCATGCTTTAAGCACAAAACATATAGAATATTATAGTAATATAAAACCTAGTAAAAAGTAAGATAAAGTAAGAGAAAAGTTTCTTCTCCTATTAAGGCTTTCACACTATTTAAAGAAATAAATAAAAAGCTAGAGTCTACTTCTATGTTAGTAAATTACTTAACCTAAGGAAATAAAAATAAAGATACTACACAAATAACCTAGTAACTCTTACTCTTGAAACTAAGATTAGGAAGATTAGTATTTATAATGTATATAATAGATATGCTGATATTAATATTAAGATACTTATCTCTCTCCTAGAAGAAAAAAGTGAATATATTCTTTTAAATAACTTTAATTTACATTACTTAAGCTAGAGAGGCCTATAAGTACGGAGACTAGAAACTAAAGTAATATAACTATATAATATAATATAAAAAGTTCTTTACCTCGCCACTCTAAGAGAACTAGATATGTAGAGGAAAACTAAAGATATAGCTACTTTCTCTACTATAAATCTTATCTTTCTAACTAAAATACTATCAAGAAGGCTAATTTCATGCCATAAATATAAAAAGATAATAATAAAGTTAGATTATAAGCTAATTAAGATAATTCTTAATATTTAATTACTACTCCGTAACGACTGACGACGCTTCTGGAAACATGTTAACTAAATAGACTTTAAAAAAACACTAGTATCTTAAATAGAGAAAATTAGTCACCTACCTCTTCTAATAATTATAAATATAGAGTAATTCTCTTAAGTACTAGAAGATACCTTTATAGTTACTATTAATAAATAAGTATTTTTTACTAGATTATTGGACAAAGCAGACTCTTAAATAACACCTAAAGTAAAAGCTAAAATTAAAGAAACTAAAAAGATAAGAAAATAGGCTTAGTAATTAGAACTAGAGGCAAACTAGAAAATATATAAGACACTAGAAAATAAAAAGAAATAACTTATCTACTAGATATTAAGAAACTAATAGTGATTTACTATAGCTATAGTTACAGACTAAAATAAAGAACTCTAGAAGTTAGTATAATAAGCTAAAGTTATATATATACTAAAAAAACTACCCTAAGTACCTGATATAGAAGGACTAGATAATTATATAATTATTAATAATAATAAGAAAGTAGAGCTTTTATTTTAATATTTTTTTTTATTTACACGTAATATAAACCTCTCAGACCCAGAGAAAACAAGAATTATTTATAAGATACTAGAAAAAGACTAATAGATAGAAAATAATGCCTATATAATATCTAAACTATAGCAGGAAATAGCTAGAACTTAAAGAGAGAATAAAAATTAAACTTTAGATCTCACCTCTCACTTTATCAAGGCAGAAAAAGGAAGACTATTCTTAAGCCTAAAAATACTAGAAAATAAAATCTGTAGTATTGTGGTTAAACTCTCTAAAGATAAAGCTAACAAACTATATAGAGTTACTAATAGATATATTAAAAATTATATAGTAATACTAAAGAAACTACTCTGCTACTTATTTTAAGCATGCCTTCTTCTAGAATACTATCTAACTAATTTCAAATAATCAGTCACGGTAGTTCTTCGTAAACTAGATAAAAAGAGATATAATACTTTAAAAAATTAGAGACTAATAGCTTTCTTATCTTATATAAGAAAAATCTTAAAGGTAGTGGTAGCTAATAGACTTAATAACTTAATTAAACAATTTAACCTATTACCACTAAACTAAATGGTAAGATGCGAAAGATCTATAATTATAATACTAAAGTACCTAATAGAACTAATATATACCGTATAGTAAACTAGTAAAGTTGTTATGGTCCTTAGTTTAGATATTACTAAAGCATTTAATAAAGTTAATTATAAGAGACTTTTATTTAACCTAAAAGAAAAGAGTATTCCTGAGTGGATTACTTGATACACTAAATTCTTCTTAGAAAAATAAATAACTAAAGTCAAATTCCCAGGCTTCTTCTCTAATTATAAGAGAATAAAATATAGTATTTTATAAGATAATTCTTTATTACTTATTCTATTTCTCTTTTTTACTGCACCTTTACTAGAAAATATTACGGAGACGGAGTTACTAGCATATATAGATAATATCTACCTTATAGTAATCTCTCTAAACATTTAAAAGAACTACATGATAATTAAAAAAGTGTATAAGTAGTATTAAAAATAGGTAAAAACACATGAAGTATAATTTATGCTAGATAAATATAAAATCATGCACTTTATAAGAAAATATAGTATAGGAAATAAAAGATTAGCTTTACTTAAGATTAAAGGCTTTACAGAAGCACCAGCTAAATCTATGTAAATACTAGAAATAATTATAGATAAGAAACTAAACTAGTACTTATATATTAAAAACATGCTTAGTAAAACTAAAAACTTAGAGAATACTCTAAGAAGACTCACAGGTTCTATTTAGGGAGCTAATATAAGAAATTATAAATAATTATATATTATACTAATCCAACTAACCATTACTTACAGCTATAAAATCTAGTATAAACTAGATAGAGTAAAAGGCTTTATCTCGAAATTCAACTTATAAAAGCTTTAAGTAGTGTAGAACTGGTATTTTTAAGTAGTTATAAAAGCATATAAAGCCATACCCACTAAGCTATTAGAGAAGGAGGTATAGATTAAGTCTATTAATTACTTTATAAAGAAATAAATACTATTTACAAGAATATCGTGGATATTTTCTCTAATCAGGAAATTATTCTAAGATCTCTGTAATTAAATCTAAGGATAAAGTCATAACCACTAGAAGTACACACTAAGAAAAAGAATTAAGAAACTTATTAACGCAATAATTAGGCGTATAGTAACGTAATAGAAATAAAACTTTAAAGAAATTTTAGAAAAGCGAAAGGCTGCATACAGAGGCCTAGTTAAAGAATAGTCTAAGAAAAAAGTTATAAAGAGATAGGAGAGCTATATAAAAAAGCAGAAGAACAACCTTTACATACTAGTTATAATATAAGGTAAATAAGATAAAGCTAATATATAAAGATATAAAGGCCTTATTAGAGCCTAGAGCTTTATTATTATTTTATATTATACTAAAGTAATTAGCCTTAAAGCCTTTCTATATAAGATAAGAGTACTATTAGTATTCTCTTTAAATTATAGCTGCAGTAGAAGATAGACTGCTTATTATATATTTATATAGTATCTATATCTTAATAAAGAAAGGATATAACTTCGGAATATTACAGGAACTTCAGATTTCCGGACTTAGATAAATAATAACAAAATACTACTAAAGGTTACTAATTAGGTTATGTGAATATTAGAGCTCAGTTAATTCTTATAGGCGTATGTATATAGAGAGAAGAAAGAGAAGAAATTACAAATCACACAGAAAAGAGAAACAGAGAGAAGGAAGAAAGAATATTACTAAAAACTAAAAAAAGAAACAGAGAGGATGGCCTAGCAGAAAATAGATAAAACAAAAACAAAATAACACGTAGATTATAGGCGAAACCTTATGAGATAATAGGATTACTATATCTGACCTACTTTAGAAATCTACTTTAATTTAAAGTAGCATCTTAGAAGAAGAGCAGAACCCTAATAAGTAGAGAGAAATTAGTAAACCCATAAAAGAAAAACACAAAGTACAGTATAAGGTTTTTATTTTATATTAAGTTAGATATTAAGTGTAAGAAAGTGTATCTTAGTAAAGCTTAAATATAAAAAGCAGATATTCTTTAGCCTGTAAATAGACTAAGCTATCTCTATATATATTTTTAATATAAAGTAGAAATCTAAGCGTACAGAGCTAACCCACATAAAATATATAATTAAATAAAAGATTTTCTTTTTACGTAGTTTCTATAGACACCCTGTATAGACCCTTAAGGGATCTTAGTCAGGAGAATTAAACTTATTATTATTATTATTACATAAAAATATTCTAAAAATATTATAGTAATTCTCTAGAACCTTAGTAGCTAAATTTATATAAGTTTTTAAAATTAAAGTCTTATTAATATTAGCTATTAAAATAGTAAAGATTTTGTATTCGTGTTTCTAAGCTATTTATATAAAAGGGGCTGCCCTAATTAAGTAAATATTTATACTTAGTTTAAATTTCATATAAAGCCCTTTTAGTAAAGCCTTTACTAAAAAGTTTTTAAAACTTTAAAAGAAAAGCTTTCTTATAAGATCTTTATTTAATTTAGTATTAAATTTAAATACGTGTTTAAATATAAGTTTAAACTTTAAGTAGAAATTCTCTAAAAAATAGTTTACTAAAGAGGTCTTTAAGTAGGCATTTAATTCTTATAACTAATAATTCATTTTAGTTAACTAGAAGTCATATTAAAATTAAGTAATTAATAATAACTTTAAAAAACAGGTTTTAAGTATACTGTATATAAATAGTATTAAGGTAAGAGCTTTTTAGTAAAAAGTTTATTAAAAAATCCTTTAAATAAATAGTATATTCTTTTAAGTAGATTAAGGATTAAGATAAGTATAAATAGTAAGCTTAGTAATAAAAAATATTAAAAAGTAATTTTTATAAGTTATAATTAAAATTAACTTTACACTTCTTTATTTATAGTTAACTAAAAATTAGTTCGTAATTTCTAGTAGCTGTTTTAAAAAGACAGATATCTTTAATATAATTTAGATAATAAAAAGTTATACTAATAGTATGTAAAATATAACCCTTTTTAAGGCGTTTATTATTAAAACTAGTAGAATAAAAAACTTTTTAAAAAAAATAAACTTTCTAAATATAAACTAAAAATCTACTAATATAACCTATACTAGTAGCTCTAGTATTAATTAGAGTGATAATAAAATAAAAAGAGCTATTTTATTAAATAGTATACAAGATATTTACTTAATAATCTTAAGAATTAGTTATTAAGTAAAAGGTCTATAAGTTAATAGAAATCTAATATTAAAAACATCTTAAAAAGTAACTTAACTTTAGAATAGAGCTTTTAGTAGGCTAGCTTTAAGAATTTAAAAATATTTTCATCTACAAAAAAAATTAAATCTAGAAAAAAAATAAAAGTAAGTTAATTATTAGGATTTAAATAGGCTCATAAATTAAAGTTTTAACATAAAAATAAAACAGTTTTAGGAAATATAACTATATTTGTTATACTTAAAATATTAGTTATTATACTTTTAGGCTTTTCATTTAGCTAATTTAAAAAAAGCATAATTAGAAATATTAATTTCTATAATACGTTAGGAAAAAAATTAGTAGCATTTTTATAGTATTTAGTAGTATTTTATGGCTATTTATACATTTTACGTATTCTATTTTATAGTTTATAGTTTTAATTCTAAAGCGGTATTAAGCCGCTAGATGTAATATTATCTTATAAAATACTACAAAATATGCAATTATATTCTCTAAAGTTTGTATTATAATTTATGCTATTTACGCTATTTATGCTATTTACATAATTTATTAATTATACACATTTTATAAATTTAATATTTTTAAAAGTATACTACATATCTAGTTTACTTCTACACGTAGTATGTATATTTTAAACTATAGTTCTAAATTACTAGCTATTACTAATTTACTATATAAGGTAATAAAATACTATATAAGCTCTATTTACTTTCCTTTTCTTTATACTAACTACTTAAACTTTCGAATTCTAGTATAACCTATTTATTTCTGGTTTATATATGGGTCTTTTTAGTAAAAATATAGAGAAATAGTGCTAGAAAAGTAGTATTAGAAAAGTAGTATATAAAAAGCAGTATCCTAAAAGCAGTTTAAGAGAAATAGTATAAAAAATAATATATAAAAAGCAGCGTGTAAGAAGTAGCACTAAAAAAATAGTATTAAAAAAATAGTATATAAAAAGCAGTATTAAAAAAGTAGTATAAGAAAAGTAGTATAAAAGAAATAGCATAAAAAAGCAGTATAAAAGAAGTATTATTAAAGAAGTATTATTAAAAAAGCATCATTAAAGAAGCAGTATTAGAAAAGTAGTGTAAGAAAAGTAGTATAAAAGAAATAATATAAAAGACACATTATTAAAGAAGTATTATTAAAGAAGTATTATTAAAAAAGTATTATTAAAAAAGCATTATCAAAAAAGCATTATTAAAGAAGTATTATTAAAGAAGTATTATTAAAGAAGTAGTGTTAGAGAAGTGTTATAAGAAAAGTAATATAAAAAAAACAATATAAAAGAAGTAGCATAAAAGTTTTAATATTTCTCTAGCATAAAATAACTAGAATTTAATTACATAATATTTGCTAATAAGAGCGTGAGAAACTTTAGTATAATTTTAGTAATCTTTTAAACTAAATCCTCCCCTCTCTTTTCTAAATTTAAATAGAAAGAAGCTTTGCTATGCTTAGTAATAACTAGAGTATATAATAATACAAATAATAGAAAAGAATAGAAAATAGTAAATAATAAATTATAGCTATTAGCTATTATTTATACTCTACTAAAGTTTATATTATAGTATTTAATAGCATTTTACAGCATCTTGCTACATACTTATAGTTAAAGTTATAATTAGCTATACTTTATAGTAAAGTTATAAGAGAAATTACGCTTAGCTACTAAATACTACTAAATACTACTAAATACTTAAATACAGTTATAATTAGCTGTACTTTGTAGTAGAGTTATAAGAGAAGTCACGTTTAGCAGCCAAATACTACTATATACTTAAAAATACTAGAAATACTAGAATAGCATGAATATAAAATTCTTAGCTATGAATTTTTTTTCCTGATGTATTAGAGTCTTATTGTGACGGTGCTACTCGCTCTGCTCGCTGTAGGCTACATAATATCGCGACTAGCTACGCCAGCTACGACCTAGCGCAGAGCTTAGAGCATGGCTAGCTCACGCTCAGGCCATGCACCGCCCTATTTAGGGGCGAGCCCCCTTTGTACCTCTTCTCTCCCCATCTTAGTATAGCTAAAATAGAGCCAACTTATCCCGTCAACCTGCATCTATGCTACGACGCGTGAAGACCGAGCCCGTTATCACATTACACTAAAATCCCTCTCATTCGGCCGGACGACAGCGGCATAATATCGAGGTCAACCCGCGCGATCAACCTGAGCGTTCGATTCGTCAACGACCGCCCCTAGAGAATCAATTGCACGACTATGCTAAGTCGTTAGTTCGTCAAGCATACGATCTCCACCGGAAAGCCCTACAGCGGTAGGCAATTGAAACCCTGAGCGATAGCCTGTATAAGCCCTGCAGCAGCAGGCCTTGAGAGTGACTCAGCAGGTAACCAGAAGACCTACAGCAGTAGGCAACGTACCCATTAGATTAGAAGAGAGCTACGAGAGCTCTAGCGAACACCCCCCTCCCCAACTTTCTTCTCCCTGCTAGAGATACCGACCCCCGTGAGCACCACCAGCCTATCTTCTCTGCGCCAGAGAATCAGCCAATCGCTTCACCCTACTAGGGGCCAGAAGCGCTATACACATACAAGAACGGATAGATTAAGACCATGGGAAAGCTCTCCACGCTAGAGATGAGGGTCAATCCTAAGGCAACAGCCACTAGCAACGACTACACGCCTATTCCTAAGTCGCTCAGGTGTGCCGCCACGCACTACCCTGACAACGTGATTAGAGAAGACTACACCATCAAGAAGCTCCGCATCCAGGCACGACACGACAAGAAACCCTTCGTGGCTACTACTAAGAGCACTACCTGGGGAACCGACACCCACGAGCCTCAGGAGATAGAGGTTACGCTTCCCATCCTAATAACCCTTGATCAAGCGATAATCGCTAGCGAGTTAGAGCGTAGCTATCTCAAAGTACTCACACATCGCGACCATGCCGATACGCTAGGAAAAGCGCTCAACACGGCTGAAACTGAGCTTAACGAGGCTAGAGACAAGCTTGCTGAGCTTCGTCAGCTACTAAACAACACGCTCAAGCGCGTAGCGGATCAAGAAAACGAGATCAAGACACTAAGAGTACAGACAAAGAAACCCACGCACAATATACACTTCTTCCTCTCTGCAAAGGCCAGCCTTGCGCTATCGTCAACACCAGTGAAGAAGACACGCTTCACAGCTCTACTACAGACCCCTCAGAACCAGGCTAGCTATGTCGCTGTAGGACCTGACGATGGTTCTAATACAGAAGATCTTAGTAACCAAACTCCTCGAGTATCACCCTACCTACCCGCTACTCCACTAGCTACGCCTACCGTAGGCAGCCATCGAGGCAACAGCTGCTCAGCACGATTTCCCGACCTGCCAATACTTAAGGACGGCAAGGACGTCACCTTCGATCAATGGAGGGATATCCTAGAGGACAAGGTACGCGCCAACCAAGACTAGTTTGCTAGAGCCAGCGAGCAAGCTACCCAAGAGAACATCGTCTCTTACATGCGTACGCGTACGGAGGGTCCTGCCAACCAGTACCTCTCAACACTCATACGTACAGTAAGAGAGAGTAAGCAGCTAGTCAGCTACCAGTACATAGTAGATCGCCTAGAGAGGACGTATAGCGACCCACACAAGAGACTTAACGCTCACCGCGATTTCCAGAAGCTCTACCTCAGAGACCCTACTAATTTTGCTATATTCTAAGGCGACTTCTTCTGCTTAGCTCAAGAACGCAGCCTGCCTGCAGACTAATAGGTAGAAGAATTTTATAAGAAGCTCCCAGACGCTCTGCGTACGCAGATGGGCATCTACTAACAACAGTACTATAACTAGTATAATAAGTACATAGACCTGGCCTAAGACTTCGCTAGAGAGCTAGCTCTTAGCACTAGGAAAACTACTAAGCAGATTAATAGAAGAACTAGGAAGACTTAGTTACTGCTAAGTTAATAGTCTTATCTAGGAGCTAAGCGCCTAACTTGCGCAGCAGCTACCGCTATTTTACTAATACCCATCCCCAAGCCAGCTAGTTACTACAATTGCGGGAAACCTAGCTACTTTATAAAAGACTACTAACTACCTACTTAAGCTATAGCTAAAGTAATTAAGCCTATAGATACTAATAAAGAGCTCTATACGCCTTAAGACACTAGTAATAACAAGAAATTTCAGCTTACTATAGAGGAACTATTGGGGGAAGACTTACCCTAAAGGAAGTCTTTTTCCTAAAGTTATTTTCTAGAGCTACTAACTAGTTTAACTCTTACTAACTATTATTTAGTAAACTAGCTCTTATACTATCTTACTATATTTCTACTAGTAAACTAGCTATTAAGCTAAGTAGCTTTCTTAATACTAGAGCTAGTAGTTTTATTCTAATATACCTAAAGTATATACGCGCTATTAAGAAAGGGCTTAAGGTAAAAACTTATTAAATAAAATCTATCCCTTTAGCTAGCTATAACAGCAGACTAAATAGATAAGTAAATAAATACTTTTAAGCTAATCTAGTACTAGATAACTACTACTTATTAATTTATTTTATTTTTTATAATATTAGCCGCCACGATTTCATGATTAGCTGTAAGCTATTTAAAGATATAAGTACTTTAATTAATTATAAAAAGTAAGCGCTTAAATAGCTAGATAATAAACTAATTAACTATAAACATGATATTATTATTCTAATGTAAAATCTATTAACTAAAATTAATCCTTTATACTAAGCTAATACTAACTGACGTGATGAGCTAATAAATATAGTAATTTTATAATATATCTATAAATTATCTTAGCACTTGCTCTAGCATATAGTATAGTAAAAGAACTTTAGGAAAATAAAAGAATAGCTTTATTTATAATAGTAGCTAGAGTTAAGTAAGTGGATTTCTTATTCTTAGCCTATCTCACGTAAAAACCTCTTTAAGGCAGGTTTTAAGATTAATATTATAAAAGCTATTACCTTTATAATACACGTATAATAAAAGAAAACTATACTAGAGTATACTAGTATCTATAAAATAGATAAGCTTATTTAGAACTATAGAGATAAGCTTAGCTTATTAGACCTAGAACTTTCCTTTTAAGGCTTTAAAGGCCCTTTAAGGAAGGCTTCACCAAAAAGGCCCTATCACTTAAATAAGAACTTTATAGAAAAAAAAGAACTTTAATAGCTTATTAAGTAAAAGCTATCTTATTCTAGTTATACTAGTATAATTTAGGTCTACTTTTTAAAGAAAAACTCAAACGTACTACCCCCGCATTATAAAGATATTAACTATAATATTAAACTAATAGCTAAGAATATACTGATGTTAAGCTTATTATATAGTATATCTCTTAAGTAGCTATAGCTTATTAAGGCCTATCTAAATAACTACCTTTAATAAGGTATTATTACTTATAGTAATGTTTTATATATATTTTTAGTATTATTTACTAAAAAGCCTAGAGGAGGGTAGTGCTTTTACGTTAATTACTATAAGCTTAATACTATTACTAAAAAAAATACCTATTTAATTCTGCTAATTTAGAAGACCCTTATCTAGCTAGCATATATAAAAGTATTTACTAAGCTTAATATATAATAGGCCTTTTATTATATATATTTAAATAAAGATATAGAGGACTTAATTATGTTCTATATTTAGTATAGAAACTATAAATACTATATACTACTATTTAGCCTTTATAATAGCCTTACTATATTTTAGTGCTATATTAATAAGGTGTTTTATAATCTACTTAATAATTTCTATACTATTTATTTTAATAATATTTTAATTTACTTTAAAGACTTGCTATAGTATAAGGAGTATATTACTTAAGTATTAAGATATCTCTAAAATATAAGCCTTTAAATAGACATTAAGAAGAGTAAGTTTACTATTATTAGAATAAAATTTCTAGGCTTTATTATTAGCATAAAAGGGATCTAAAAAGATCCTGAGAAGATTACTATTATATAGGAATAACTAGTACCTACGTTAATTAAAAGCCTATAATTTTTTTTAGAATTTTATAATTTCTATAGAGCCTTTCTGAAGAACTATAAATATATTATCTAATTACTTACTAAGCTACTTAAGAAGGGCGTATGGTATATTTTTAGTAAATATAAGCTAGTAGCCTTTTAATAAGCTAAAAATCTAATATTATTAGATAATATTTTAGTTTACTACTTATTCTACCATTAGACGCGCATGGAGACAGATGTAAGTAATAAAGTTATTATAAGAATACTATTATAGCTCTAAAAGGATAGTTTTTAGTGATTTATAGTTTTCTACTCTAAGACTATAAATAAGCCCTAGATAAACTATAATATATATAATAAAAGATATTAGCTATAATTTATAGTCTTTAAGAATAGCACTCACAGCTTATAGGCCTGTAGACTATAGAGTTATTTAATACCCTAACTAATTATTATATATTAGAGTACTTTTTTATAAAGCGAGAGCTTACTCTCTACTAAATATACTAAATAATAAGTATAATAAATTATTACCTAATACTTATTTATTACTTTAGTATAGTTAACATAGTAGCTGACACGCTCTTACGTAAGTAAAAGAAACTAAAGATTTAAAAAAATAAAAATAAAATAGCCTGAATATGTGTCTTCTTTTTAGCAGAGTAAATTAACATTAGTTTTATTAAAACTATAAGTAATAACCTAACTATACTATTAGTAAGAGGCATGCTAGCTATTAATATAATTAAAGTAATTACTATTAATACTTTTATAGCCTTACCACCCCTAAATAACCCTTATTTACTAATTAATTATATTATTAAGGTGAATTGTAGTTATGAGAGTCTATAGCTATTCTAAGAGCGCGCTCTCTTTAGTAAATATTTAGTATAAAAACTTAGCTAAAATCTTTTTATATACTATAATAAGCTAGTAGTTTCTACTATACACTTCTTAAGAACCTATTTTATTTAAGCTATTTATACTACCTAGGTGACTACTTACTTAAGTAAGAGAAAAATAAATAAGCTACTTCATAACTACTACTACTAAAGCTATATAGGTAAAGATATAAATAACTATATAGCTATATATAAAGCTTATAAATAGAGCTATATACCTTATAATAAGACTCTAAGCTTACTTAAATTACTGCTAATCTCTAAGCGAGTATAGCGAGACGTCTTTATAGACTTTAAGTCCTTCCCTTTAGATAAGAAAGAATATGACTATGTCTTTATTATTATAGACTAGCTAAGTAAGTGCTGCTTCTTATTATCTTATTATAAAATAACTATAGCTACTTAAGCAGCTAATAAGTACTATTACTATATCTAGCGAGTATTTAGCCTGCTTAGGTTAATAGTCTCTGATCGCAGTCCCCAGTTCACCTTAGCATTTATAGATAAGCTATGCTGACTAATAGGAATTAAGTAAAAGCTCTTAACGCCGTATCACTCTCAAACTAACGGGAATACTAAGGTTCTGAACTAGTACATTAACCAGCGCCTACGCCTATTCGTTAATTACTATTAAGATAACTGGTCAGACCTGCTGCCCTGTATGGACTGGGCCTAAGCAATTCTGCCACATGAGACTACAGGCTTGTCACCCTATTAAATTGAGTTTAGCTACTAGCTAATCTATCACTGGGACTGGGAGGAACGTATGAAGGCATCTACTATAGTTCGTAAACAAATATCTCGTGAGGAAGCGTAGAGCTACGCTAAAGCTTAATATGACGCAGTAAAGCTAGCTACGGAGATAGCTTAATAAGAGATCACTCAAGTACAAGAGCGATAGGCTCGATAGGCTAACAAGAAGCGCCGCGAGCCAGACTTCTCTACAGGAGACAAGGTGTACGTTACACCTAAGGGCTTCACCACTAGCCGACCTAGCCAGAAGCTCAACCAGCAGATGTACGGACCCTATCCTATTATAGGCATGAAGGGACACTCCTATCACCTTAAGCTGCCGCCGCACATGCGCATGTTTGACGTCTTCCACGCAGACCGCCTACAGAAGGCTTCTACTCGCCCACTGCCTAGCCAAATCGAACCTGAGGAACCGCCTATCGAGGTTAACGGGCATCCCGAGTGGCCAGTACAGGAAATCCTTGATAGCCGCCTATTCCATGGCCGACTACAGTACAAAGCATCCTGGCTAGCTCATGACCCAGATCCCGCCTGGTACAACGCCCGAGGCTTTATAGGCGCCCCACACAAGGTAAGAGACTATCACAAGGCCTATCCAAAGAAAGCAGGACTGCCGGCATGACTAGATGCCTGGTTGAAAGCGTACGAAGCAGAGGAGGACCTGAAAGTAACAGAAGAGGACGACAAGGCGGCTTCAAAAACAAGAGTGATACAGAGACCAGCAAGGAGGAGACTGTAACCTAGAGACTCGGGGACGAGCCTCCCTTAGAGGGGGGTAATGTGACGGTGCTACTCGCTCTACTCGCTACAGGCCATATGATATCGCAACTAGCTACGCCAGCCACGACCTAGCGCAGAGCTCAGAGCATGGCTAGCTCACGCTCAGGCCATACACCGCCCTATTTAGGGGCGAGCCCCCTTTGTACCTCTTCTCTCCCCATCTTAGTGTAGCTGAAATAGAGCCAACTTATCTCGTCAACCTGTATCTATACTACGACGCGTGAAGACTGAGCCCGTTATTACACTTATTATAATATAAGTTACAGCCTATAGTAGTATGGCATAAAAAAGTACTAAAGATTATTATTATATAAGATTATTAAATTAGTATAGTTATTTAACGTGTTAGGAATTTTAATACCTACTATTATTTAGTAAAACTTGTTATTTAATAATCTCCTTAACTATATAATTAAACTAATTTCGTTTAATCTAATATTAGTAGCTAGTTTGTAGAATTTAGTAAAATAAATAGTAAAACTCTTTTACTTTTAGTAGAATAAATTAAGTTTACTTAAAATAGTAAGTTTCTTATTTAGGTCTCTATATATAGCTAGCAGAAAAGTAATTAATTACTTTACTATATATATATCCTAATTTATAAAAAAGTCTATAAGTGTTACTAAGTTCTTTTCTAGTCTTAAGTATACATATAAAAGCTAGAAGTGTTTAGTAAAATATTAGTTAACATTATCTTTAAGTTTATAGTAGAGTTTTTTAATAAAAATAAATAAATCTCTTTACTTTCTAGTAAACATTAGAGAGTTAAGTAGGTAATTAGATTTTGTTATTATTAATAAAGTAATAGAACTTAGCATAAAAATTAACTTTACTTACCTAACTATAATTTAGAAAACTTAGAAATAGGTACTAGTTATAATTATAAATAGGATTAAAATTATAGAACTTAAGCTATTTCTAGATAAACTAGTAGCATCTATTAAAGCTTTTTTTAGCAGTAGTTACTTAAATAGTAGAGTAAAAAAAAAAATATTATAGTTTATTTTTAAACTTTCTATAATTCTTTTTACTTATTATTATTCTAGTACTTTAGTAAACGCGTTTTGTATTATAATTATTTACTTTTTAAATAACTATATAAGTTCTATAGTTAGAATAAGAGTATTTAAAGAGTTAGATATTTTACTAATAGTAGTAATAATATAACATAGTATTATAAAAGTGCTACGTACAAAAGATTAAGAACTTAAAAAAAAGTATTAATTAATTACTACATATAGTACCAAATAATAATTCAAAACGTTACGTAAAGAAAAAAGAAATAAAATAGATTATAAATAAAGTATTTAAGTAAGAACTTATATACTAGCACAAGACTAACACATAAACACATAATATAATAAAAATTTTTATAGAAAAGGCTTTCTTAAAAGGCTTTTATAAGATATCACGGGTAGTTACTATAACACAAAAAAAAGACTATTCTTAAGCCTAGAAATACTAGAAAATAAAATCTATAGTATTATAACTAAACTTTTTAAAGATAAAGCTAATAAATTATATAAAGTTACTAATAGATATATTAAAAATTACGTAGTAATACTAAAAAAACTACTCTATTATTTATTTTAAATATGTATTTTTTTAGAATACTATTTAACTAATTTTAAATAATTAGTTATAATAGTCTTTCGTAAACTAAATAAAAAGAGATATAATATTCTAAAAAGTTAGAAACTAATAGCTCTTTTATACTATATAAAAAAAAACTTAAAAGTAGTAATAACTAATAAATTTAATAACTTAGTTAAATAATTTAACTTAATACTACTAAACTAAATAGTAAAATATAGAAGATTTATAATTATAGTACTAAAGTACTTAGTAGAACTAATATATACTATATAGTAAACTAGTAAAGTTGTTATAGTTCTTAGTTTAAATATTACTAGAGTATTTAATAAAGTTAACTATAAGAAACTCTTATTTAACTTAAAAGAAAAGAATATTTTTAAGTAAATTATCTAATACATTAAATTTTTTTAGAAAAATAAATTACTAAAATTAAGTTTCTAGGCTTCTCCTCTAATTACAAGAGAGTAAAATATACTATTCTATAAGATAATTTTTTATTACTTATACTATTTTTTTTTTTACTATATCTTTACTAGAAAATATTATGAAAATGAAGTCTAGTATATATAAATAATACCTACTTTATAGTAATCTCTTTAAATATTTAAAAGAGCTACATAATAATTAAAAAGGCATATAAATAGTATTAAAAATAGGTAAAAACACATAAAGCATAATTTATACTAAATAAATATAAAATTATATACTTTATAAGAAAATATAGTATAGGGGAAAAAAAAATTAGTTTTACCTAAAATTAAAGACTTTACAAAGGTACTAGCTAAATTTATATAAATACTAGAAATAATTATAAATAAGAAATTAAACTAGTACTTATATATTGAAAACACACTTAGTAAGGTAAAAAACTTAAAGAATATTTTAAAGAAACTTACAAATTCTATTTAAAAAGCTAATATAAGAAACTATAAATACCTATATATTATGCTAATCTAATTAACTATTACTTATAACTATAAAATTTAGTATAAACTAGATAGGGTGAAAAGCTCTATTTTGAAATTTAACTTATAAAAGCTTTAAGTAGTATAAAACTAGTATTTTTAAGTAATTATAAAAGCATATAAAACTATACCTACTAAGCTATTAAAAAAAAGCATAAATTAAGTTTATTAATTACTTTATAAAGAAATAAATACTACTTATAAAAATATTATAAATATCTTCTTTAATTAGGAAATTATTTTAAGACCTTTGTAATTAAATTTAAAGATAATATCATAACTACTAAAAGTATATACTAGGTAAGAGAATTAAGAAACTTATTAATATAATAATTAGGCATACAGCAACATAATAGAAATAAAACTTTAAAGAAACTTTAAAAAAGCAAAAGGCTGTATACAAAAGCCTAGTTAAAAAATAGTTTAAAAAAAGAGTTATAAAGAAATAGAAGAGTTATATAAAAAAGCAGAAGAATAACTCTTACACACTAGTTATAGTATAGGGTAAATAAAATAAAGTTAATATATAAAAATATAAAGGCCTTACTAGAGCTTAAAGCTTTATTATTATTTTATATTATATTAAAGTAATTAGCCTTAAAGCCTTTCTACACAAAATAAGAGTACTATTAGTATTCTCTTTAAATTATAACTATAGTAAAAGATAGACTATCTGTTATATATTTATATAGTGTCTATAGTTTAATAAAAAAAGAATATAACTTTAGAATATCATAAAAACTTTAGATTTCTAGACTTAAATAAATAATAATAAAATACTACTACAGGTTACTAATTAGGCTATATAAATATTAGAGTTTAATTAATTCTTATAAGCGCACGCGTATAAAGAGGAGAAAGAAAAGAAATTATAGATTACACAAAAAAAAGAAGTAAAGAAGAGGAAGAAAAGAAATTACTAATAGCTTAAGAAAAAAAACAAAGAGATTAGCCTAATAGATTATAAATAAAGTAGGATTAGAAAAACACGTAGATAATAAGTAAAACCTTATAGTAAAAACGAGATTATAATACTTAACCTATATTAGAAATCTGCTCTAATTTTAAACTCCTATTTTTAGAAAAAGCAGAATCCTAATAAGTAGAAAGAATTAGTAAACTTATAAAAGAAAAGTATAAAGTATAGTATAAAGTTTTTATTTTATATTAAGTTAGATATTAAGTATAAAAAAGTATACTCTAATAAAGCTTAGATATTAAAGAAGCGGATATTCTTTAGTCTGTAAATAGAACTAAGTTATTTTTATATATACTTTTAAGAGAGGCCTAAGCAAGCAAAGATAACTTATATAAAATATATAATTAAATAAAAGGTTTTCTTTTTATAAAGTTTTATAAACACTTTACATAAACTCTTAAAAAATCTTAGTTAAAAGAATTAAACCTATTATTATTATTAGCTATTTAAAATATGTTATTATAGTAGTAGTTATTATAGCGTAATTTTATAGCTATTATTTTAAGTCTAAAATTTAATTAGTATTTATATTAAAATACCTAGCTTTTTCTAGTACTTTTTAGTCTAAAATAATTAAAGATTTTACTAAAAAGTTTTACTTTAGAAATTTTAATAAAAATAATGCTAAGTACTTACTTAATTAACTTTCTAATAATAATAATTTTATACTAAAAAGTATTAGTACGTGAATTAAACTACTTAATAATTTTAAATAAAAGTAAATATAAAATAGCATTTTTCTAGGTATTAGTTAGTATTAGTTTACTAAACTATATATATATTTACTCTCTTTAAGGTCTAAACACTATATTAATAGCTATAACTTAATATTAAAATTATTTATTAATATTAGCCTATCTTATACGTGTTATGTTACTTTTCTTTTACTTTAATTTTTAAAAGTTAAAAGTATTTATAAATAACATACTCTAAAGAGTCTTACAGCATAAAATAGCCATATAAGTTAATTTAAAAATAAAGTTTTTTTATTTAAAATACCTAATACTACTTGTTTAATAATAATATTCTAAAACTTATAAATAGTAACGTATTTTATAAGTGAGCGCCGCATACAAGTGAGCGCCGTATCTCGAAATTTACCAAAAAAATCAAAAACTTCCACCCTAATATCTCAACAACCACTTAATAATAAGTTCTAAAAATCGAAATTTGAGCTTTTCTCCATGCATTACAGCGTTTCTGAAGGTTGCATGAAAATTGGGTGAGTAGGTTTCAAGATATAGCAATTTGGCATGGTTTTAGCCCCTAAATTACTATACCCCAAAAACTACTCACCCAATTTTCATGCAACCTTCAGAAACGCTGTAATGCATGGAGAAAAACTCAAATTTCGATTTTTAGAACTTATTATTAAGTGGTTGTTGAGATATTAGGGTGGAAGTTTTTGATTTTTTTTTGGTAAATTTCGAGATGCGGCCCTCACTTGTATGCGGCCCTCACTTATAAAATACGTTAATAGTATAAGCTACTATTAAAAAAATTAAGTTTATAAACATATTACCCTCCTATACTAAAAATTTTAATAATAATAAAAAATTAGTACTATATTTTTTTTACTTAAGATTCTGTATAGTAATAGCTTATTATAGTTATTAAAAGCAACAAATAATACCAAAAAGGCTTTTATTTAAGAGTTTATAGTATTACTTAATGATATAATATTATTTAATATACTTAATACTTAAAGAAAGTAAGACCTTAAAGTTTTTAGTTTTTTTATAGTAGTCTTTTTAGTTTCTACACTTTTATAGCTAGCTGTAATAGTTATTATAAGCTAGCTAAAATTTTATAGTCTATAATAATTTAACTTTTAAACCTGGCTTTTTTTAGTGTATATATAAATTACGTTTTAGAATAAATTAATATTATTTATAAAAAGCATAAATTAAATTCTAGAAGTAAATAAAAGCTAGTTTTAAATTATAATCGTTTTAACGTAAAAATAGCCTAGTATGTTATAAAAAGTTTTTTAATTATAGTCTTATTATTACATTATAATATTAAGAATAATAGTTTTTTTAAACTACTAATACAGCTACTACTTAAATATTTTAGTTGTATTCTAAAATATATAAGTATTATACAAAGGCCTTATACTTATAGGTAAAAGTTAAAAAAAAATTCTAGCTAAAATAATACTTAAGCTACTAAAAGAAAGATAACTAGATACTAGAAAAATTTCTTTACAACGCAAATTAATCTAAGCTAATATTTTTAAGCTAACTATAAATTTTTTATTTATAACTAAATACTAAATATTCTTAAATGTAGTCTAGAGAACCTAAATAACTTATAGTAATAACTTAATAAACTTTATACTCTTAATTAGAATATAAAATAGCGTGTTTAGTATTTTATTAAAAATATTATAAATAACGTGATCTATAGGTATTACTTAAACTATTAAAAAAAATACTTATAAACAGTAGTTAAGTTATTAAAGTTAATAAAAGTAAATTCTATAATATAAGTTTTTCTAGACTTTATTTTTCTATCTAGGTTAATTAATTACTACAAGAAATCTTCTCTTATTAAGATTAACTAATAGTAGTTTATAATAAACCTATTAAATAATTTTTACTTTTTAGTAAGAGTTTTATATGTTTTTTTAGCCTAGATAATAAAATTAGTAGAATAATTAGTCTTTTATTACTTTTAGTATATAAAGAAATTAAGATTATAGGTACTAATTTAAGTAAACTAATTTATTATATAATTTTCAAAGTAATTTCTTAAGTTTTCTCTATTAACTAGAATTTCTTAAGTATTTAGTTAATAAGTAGCTAATTTTCTCTAAAATGGCTTAAAATCCTTCTCTTTTTTATTAAAGTTTTTAAGATTAGAGTTATTATTTTTAGTAAATAATTCTTCCTTATTATATAAATTATTTTATAGGTAAGTGTAGTAGAACTTATAGTACTAATAAATCTCTTTATATATAGTTAATATTTTATTTTAAAACAAAAGAATTTCTTTTATCTTCTAAAATAAATAATAAAGTATAAGTTTTAACTTAAGCAAACTGCATTAAATTATAGCTAGATTAATAATAGAGTATAAAGTTTAATATTTTTAGTTTAGCTTAAGGCCTTTTCTTTATATTACTAGTATAGTTATATTTAAAGGGAAAATTATAGAAAGAAAAATAAAATATATTAAAATAATTTTTATACTTTTAGAAAAAACTCTTACTATAATAAAGAGTTTTATTATCTTTATTATTTTTTTTTCTAAAATAGTACATATTTAGCTAATTCTTTTCTAGCTAATAATTAACATTAAGTACCTAACATAAGTAATAAACTAAAAGTAAGTTAAAAAGAAAATAAGTAATTTCTTAAGTAGACTAGTTCTACTTACTAATAAGTTAATTTATTATCTTTATAACAAAAAAGTGTGGTAGTTTCTTAAAATTAAGTTTTAGTAATATTTTAGTAATTATAGTCTTATAGTTTTTAAATTACTTTTTTACTTAGTAGTATACTTTCTACTATATACTATTACACTAACTATATTTATATATAATTAAATATTAGTATTAGCAAGCCATTTCATTAAAAGTATATAGTAATATAAATTTAATTAAAAGCAGTTATATATAGAGTAAAACTAATTATATAATTTGCCTTTATTATAGTAAATAGTAGGAAATTTAGCTAATAGCTAGAAAATAGTAAATTAGTACTTAAGCTTTTTTATCTTTTTATTAAACTTTAAGCAATATACTATTATATAATAATGAATTTAAATCCTAGTTAAAATTAAAAATAACTACTTAAAGTTCTAAGTTATAAAATATATAGTCTTTAAAACTTAGTAAATTTAGTACAGGCCTTGTAGTTATTTTTATTAAAAAGCTTTTTATTAGAATCTAGCACGTTTCTATAGTAGTATATACTATAATTATAAATACTACTATAACTTTACTACTTAAAATAATTCTAATTATTAATAATACTAAATTTAGAGATGAGTATTTTATCTTTAAAAGCTTAGAAATAATAATAAAAGTAATAGATAATAATATAGGAATTATTCTAAATGTTATTATGTATAATTTTAATTTTAGTAGCAAAAGTAGCATTCTTCTACTTATTATAATAAAAAAGATATTACATTAAATCGTCTTAATAGTAATTAGCTGTAGAGAAAGTAATAAATAAGCTTAGACTCTTTAGGTACTATATTTAGAAAGATATGAGTTTTAGTATTAGTTCTAATATTAGTTCTAGTAAATTACGAAATGAAATTATATATTATAGCTTTAAAATCTCTACTCTTACTTATTTAAAAAAAAATACGTTCTATAAAAGGCTTTAGTAAAACATATAACTAAGTTTAGTATAGTTATAAACTAAGAACTATTATTCTTAAAAGTACTCTAAAGCTTATTAATAGAGATGCCTTTATTATTAGATATTTTTAATACTAAAAAACTAGACTTTAAGTTTACCTGCTTCTTTATAATTATATTAAATACTATATAATAAAAGTATAGATATTGCGCTATGCAGCTATTTTTATATAATAATATATACTTAATATAACGTATTTGATAAGCGAGCTACGTGAACAAGCGAGCTGCGCATCTTAAAACTCACTAAAAAATCAAGAATTCGCACATGAATATCTTAACAACCACTTAATAAATAATTCTAGAAATTTAACAGGTAATTGATAGTGCTTTGAAATGAATGCCATTGAATTTTCGGGAGCTAGTAATTAATCCTTATTCAGATATTTAAGAAATTTAAGAAAAAGTGAATTTTGGGGGCCAAAATACTACTATCTTAATAACGATTAATTACTAGCTCCCGAAAATTCAATGGCATTCATTTCAAAGCACTATCAATTACCTGTTAAATTTCTAGAATTATTTATTAAGTGGTTGTTAAGATATTCATGTGCGAATTCTTGATTTTTTAGTGAGTTTTAAGATACGCAGCTCGCTTGTCCACGCAGCTCACTTATCAAAAACGTTAAGACTTATAGTTAATATATTATTAACAAGACTTTGTGTACTTTTCTGTATTTATAGAAAAGTATATTAGAAAAACTCTACTTAATAACACCTTACTATAATTAAACTCTAATAAAGAGGTATATTAAATAAATGCTATAAATAATAAAACTAAAGCTTTAACTTAACACTATAAAACTTATAACTTTTGTATATTAAAAACTAAATTTAGAACTATAGTAACTTAAAAAGCAGGATTATTCTTACTACTATTCTTACTACTATTCTTACTACTATTCTTACTACTATTCTTACTACTATTCTTACTACTATTCTTACTACTATTCTTACTACTATTCTTACTACTATTCTTACTATTGTTTTTACTACTGTTTTTATTATTATTCTTACTATTATCTTTACTATTATCTTTATAGAGTATCTTTATATTAATATCTAAATTTTTAGTAGCCTAATTATAAGCTAGACCTTTTTACATAGTATTTATAAACTATTTTTATTAAATAAATATAAGATATAGTGTATTTATTTTAATAGTAAATAAATTACTATTAATATAATTATTATTAGAAAAAGTGCTTAAGGCTTTATTATTAATAGTAATATTTTTATAGCTGTTATAATTTTGCTATAAGAAGTATAGTTAATACTAAACTACTTAATACTATATATATAATAATTATTTTAAAATTACTAATTAACATGTTTATAATTATTACTAAAAAACTAAAGTAGCTTAAGGAGTATAATATTAAGGTCTTAAGAAAAAAAAGATAACAAACTAAAAATCTTTCTAATGTTATATAAAAAGTAGTAAATATGCTCTATATATTTATATTAAGTACCTTAATATTAGCAGACTTCTATAAAAATATATACTTAAGTAATTAGTATCTTTTCTATAAGAGAAAGTTTTAGAAACTTTTTAGGCTATAAGCTAGAGTCTATCTTATTATTATAGCTAAATAAAAACATAAAATTAGGATTTTAAGATTTTTATAGTAAATAAAACACTTTTTACTTATAAGCTTTATATTAAACTAGTGTTTATTACAAGTACTATAAGTTTCTATTACAGGCTTATTAAAGTAGGTATAAAACTTTTTAATTAGTTATTAATTTATAGAGCTTAAGTAAAAGTTATTTAAAAAAGTGTTACTTAAAAGATCTATAAGTAAGTTAAATAATAGTAGGTTATAAAATAGACTTATATTAGAAAGTATAAATAGAGTAAAAAAAAAAAAATTTATTTATTAAGTATAATATCTTAAAATATAGATATTAACTATAATAACTAATTTAACTTTATTTTCTAGAATAGAAAAAGTAACTAAGAAAACTAATTTAGCTCTTCTTAACATTTTATTAAAAATAAGATAAATAATATAAAAGAAACTTTATTATCTACCTAATACTTAATATAGTATTATTTCTAAACTTTATTTTAAGCATAATAAGTGTTAGCTTAAATTAGAGTATTATTATTATTTAATTTATTTAATAAATAATAAAAATAACCGTACTACTGTTGTAAAAGTAAAAAACTATATAATATAATATAATTAAAAATTTTTATAGTATAAAAGTAAAAAGTAGAAATAAAGGTGTAGAGTATTATATTAATATAACTACTTATAATAAGAATATAAGACAGTAAGGAGTAGAAAACAAAAATAAAAATATAAAATATTATATAAATATAACTACTTATAGCAAGGGTATAAAATAGTAAGAAGTAGAAAATAGAAATAATATAGCTTTATATTTACACTACATAACTTATTAGCTATAAAGTTTTTAAGAAAATAGTTGCTAGTATTTATATACGTAATATATTAATATTTTTATAGCATAAATATCTAGCTTTTTAAGTATTATAGTTTGTTTTATTAGCTATAGCATCTTTTAAGTTACTACACTAGTTATAAAAAGAAAACGAATCTATAAGTTAAGTATAGTAAGTATATTAGTAAATAATAAGTATTAGAAAAAGAACTACCTAAAAGAGGTATTAGTTAAAACATGAATGTATTAGTTACGAAAGAATTTTTAGTACAACTTTAGTATTCTTTTAGCACGAAATAACTAGAATCTAATTACGTAACATAAATTTTTATAGCTAATAAGAACACAAAAAATGTAATTTTCTTAATTAATAAAAATATAAGAGTTTTTAGTATAACTTTAGCAAAGTTTTAAATCTCTAACCTTTTCTTTTAAATAAAAGAAGCTTTACTATACTTAGTAATTAGTAAAGCTATTAAACTCTTACTTAGTTATATATGTATATATATTTTTTAAAAAAAATTTTAATATACTATTTTAATTCTTTTTGTTATATTTTTAATAACAAATATATTAGTTTTAGTTTAAGCTTTTTTTTATTTTTAACTACTATTTTATAGTTTTAAAGTTAATACTTTAAAAGTACATTCTTTTTATTTTTTATATTCTTAAGGTATTTAAGTTTTAGTAGTATTTAAAGCTTATTTCTAAATTTATACTACTTTAATATTTTGTAATAATTTTTTTAATAATTATTATATAGCCTTATATAAAAAATTTTCTATTTTAAAGTATTTTTCTATTACTTTTAGTTTTTGTATTTATACTACTTTTCTTACTAAATTATACTATTAAATAGTTTTTTGTTACTATTCTATTATTAAATTATATAATAAAAGCTAATTTTATTCTAAAATTATGTTTAGCTTTTCTATATTTAAAATATTAATATAGTAAATATTTTTATACCGTATTACTTTTAGGTTTATTACTATAGTTTTTAAATTAATTAAACTCGTTTTAAAAGTTGCTATACTATTATTTACTTACTTTACTTTTACTAAATATATTTTTTTTTAGTATAATATATTATTTTATTTTATTTATTAATTTAAAATAAATGTTTTGTTTACTTTACTATTTGTAAGTACTTTTAGAAGTTATTTATTTACTTTTATATTCAAGTAAAAATATAGTTTTTATTATGCTTACTATAATTTAAAAGTTTTAATAGTTATAATATTAGTTTAAACTTTTTACTAATAGCTATTTAGTTTTTTAATAGTAAACTATACATGTTATACTTTTAATTTAATTTTTTAAGTTAAAGTACTTTCTTTTAATGTATATAAAGTAATAGTTATAATAGTATACTAAATATAAGATTTTATTATGCTTTTTTTTTAACTTTACTTTTATATACTAAACACTTTTATTTTAAATAGTATTTTTTTATAAAAGAGATTTTAGTATTTAAAGTTACTTTAACTTTATTTAGTTTTTTATTTTTTATTTTTATAGTATTTGTATTTAAGTACATATTTCTTTTAATATTATTTTTAGTATTGTTAACTTTACTAGTTATTTTTATTTTCTATATTTACTATAGTATTTAGGTTTCCTAAAATTCGTTTATTTACTACTTTTTTACATACTTTTAGTTTTTTTAGGTTTTTTATTTAAATTAAATATATTGCTTATATATATGCTTTTTTTTATATAGTTAATTAACTTATAAATCCAATATTTTTAATTTTTTAGTTATAAAAAAACCATTCGTATCTTTAATTTATATAGTAAGTAAAAGTATTTTTACTTTATTATTTTTATTATTTTTACTTTTTAGCTTAGTTTTTTGTTTTACTAAAGTAGGGTTTTTTTTAATTTTTTTTTCTAAATATATATAGTTTTTTTTGCTAAACCTTTATTAAAAACTATAATATTTTCTTTTTATAAAGTTATTATGTTACATAAATACTACTTTTATAATTTAGTTTTTTAAATTATAAAACTTTTTTCTTAATATTATTTTCTAATACTTAATTTTATAATTTTTACTAAAATATTAGTCTAATCTATAAATTTAATACATATTTCTATTTAGCTATTACTAAATAGGTACTATTATAATCTTAAAAGCTTTATATTTTAAAAACTATATTTTCTAAAATAGCTATGCTTTTTTATTAATTTTTTAAAGTATAAAAAATTACGCTTATTTATTTACTACCTAATGTTATTTTTTACTACTTTTTATAATATTTTTTTTATATTTTATTAGCTATTTAAAAGTTTATGCTTTATTTCTTAATTTTTTTTTATAATTTTTTATAGTATTTCTTGAATTTACAATTTTAACTTTTATTTATATTAAGTTTTTTCTTGATAGTTTTAGCTAATAATTTTTCGTTTTATTACAAGTTTTATTTTATAGACTTAGACTTTATTCTTACTATTATAATTTATTATTTATTATTTAGATATTATTTTATAAAGTATTTAATATTACTATATTTTAAACATGTTTTCTTATTAAGTTACTTTTTATATTTTTAAGTTATAAGCTACTTTTTTAACCTTTTTTTATTATAGTTTTTTTGTTTAAACTTTATTTATATTTATTTTATTCTAAGCTTAACTTTACTATGTTAACACATTTTTTTATAGTTATTACTTAACTTTTCTTATATTTTAGTTTATACTTATACTACTTATTATTAATACGTATCATAGATTTTATAAAAGTTTAAAAGTTATTTAATTAATTTCTTTTAGCTAGCTTATTTTTAACTTAATTTTTAAGTTTAGTGTAGTAAGCTACTATTAATAGTACGTTATTTTAGTTAATTTATAACTATAGCTATTAAAAATTTATAGTATATACTAAAACTAATTTATTTTATTATAAGTTTTGTATTTTTTATTTTATAAAGCTCTTTTTATTTTATTTTTTAAATACTACTATAATTTGTTATATAAAGTTATTATAACTTATAAAGACTACTTTAGTTTTATTTAATATTTTTAATATGTTTTCTTTGTTTTTATATAATTTTTTACTAAAAATTTAAACTAATTTATGGCTCTACTTTTTATATCTATGCTTACTACAAGAATTCTATTTTATATTTTAAAAAAAGTAGATTTATTAAATTAAGTATATATTTTTATTTTTATTAAAAATTTCTTGAAATGTTCTTTTATTTCATTAAATCTTTTAAGTAACTATATCTTAGTACTTAATATATATACTTATGTATTTACCTAATTTTTAAGTTTAAAAACTATTTATTATATTTTTATAATTTATACCTATTACTACTACATAATTTAGGCTATAAATAATACTAGTACTAAAACTAAACTACTTAAAATTACTATTATTATTACTATTATTATTATTTCTATTTACTGCCTGATTTAGTTCTTCTAATGGGTCCATATAGGCCAATTCCTTTTATAGGAAAAACTTATTAATAAGAAAACCTATTAACGTGCTATGCTAGAGAGGCGTTAGTACTCTACTATTATAGCACTTCTTTTTTACTTTCTTACTTTTTATATAGTTTATGATTTTAGCTATTACGCCTGCGTTTTATAGATGATTTTATTTTCTTCTTTCCCTTTTACCCCCTTTTTCTATTTCCTACCAATTGTCTATACTCTAGAATAGGCGGAAGTTGTTTATTTTCTTAGTATTAATTACTTTTACTACTTAGAACTAAGTAAGTAATTTTGTTCTTATAAACTATTTTACTACTACTTAAGCACTATCTCTCTAGCTTAGTATTTTTTTCTAGTTATTTTAATAGAAATAACGCTATTAGTTTAGTTCTTTCTAACTTAAGATAGTAAAGAAGAGTATAGCGTATAGTTTACACTAGCTAGCTATAATTATACTATAGAAATTTATTTAGGACCTCTATTTTTGCTAGCTAGGTGTTAAGGCTAAAGACTTCTATATATAATAAAAATAAGGCAGTAGCTTCTATCTTTAAGAGTATTTTATAAAATAGGATTATAAATATAATTTATTTTTTTACTACACTTTACTATTAGTATTGCTATTTTATATTTATCTATTTTAAAATAAAAGTAGCTATACACTAGCGGTGTTAATAGCTACTAATATAATATACTTATAATTTTCCTATATATCTTTATCCCTGCTAGTATTAATGGTTTCTAGGGTTTTCTCTTATAAAATAGGCCAGGACTTCTTTCTTATATTCTTTTATCTAGTTTTAAAGCTTTTCTAGTGTAGTCAGCGGTTATATTATGGTCTCCTATTAACTTACTAGTAATACCTAAATATTATTTAAGATACTTACTATTTTTTTTTTTTACTAGGTCTTAACTAGTATCTAGAGTCCTCTAAAGAGTTATAGTATTTATATAAAGTATAATTAATAGAACTGCTATTTCTTTCTTAATAGCTACTATTAGTATTCTTTTATATACCTTTATTATCTTATAAAGATACTAGTTTTAGGTCTTCTGGAGTGACCGGATGAGATTCTTTACTATTAAATTACTATTATTATAAGTTCTCTATATCTAGGCACTGTAGAACATTATTAGGTAAATAACTATTATATATAAAAGGCATAAGTATCTTATAGACGGGCCTTATATTAATATAGTAATTTATAATATAGCTTTAAAGGCTACTATACCCTTCTCTACTACTTTATAAATATATTCTTTCTATTAAAGCTTTGGGTCTATTTAGACTCTAAGTATATATATATTCAAGCTCTAAAGAGTAGCCTTATAACTAGTAATTTATATAGTTAATACTAAGTCTACACTATTATAGCGTCTTTTCTTAGTAAAGTATATAAACTAGTATTTCTTTAATATAAATATAGCTTTATGGCGTTTTACTTACGCTATATATTAATTATATATAGCTATTAAGTATTAGCAGTTCTTAGTAGTAGAGTTTCTTTATAAGATAAGATTTATATTATTAATAAAGCTAAACGCTAGTATATTATTATTTAATCACTAAAACTCCTTTAAAAGCTCTAATATAAAGAAGAGGAATAGAATTAGTAAAAGTAGAAATCCCTATAGGATACCTATTTATATTTAAATTTACTTACTTTAATACTTAGAGAATATAATACGCGTTTATTAAGTAATTAAAAAGCTTTATATAAAGTAGATTATTTATTCTAATAGTTTCTTTTTCCTTAGAATATATAGCAGGCGTTCGTGAGAGACGTTGTTAAAGACTTTAATTAGATTTAAACTTAGTATTAAGATAACATAGCCTAAACACACTCTTTATGCTGTTTAAATACTAGAGATAAGTATATTAATTACTAAAAGTATTAAGCGCTTCTTTCTTACTCTTATCTGGTTCTATAGAAGTAGTTTATATTTCTTAACAGCTATTACTATTAAGTTTACTACTTATTTTTTAATTACCTTAACTAGGGTGTTTTCTAGCGCGATTGGTTAGTAGCTTTTTAGAAAAAAATAGTCCTTCTTACCTTCTTTATATAAAGCAATTATAATTAATTCTTTAAGGCAGGTTAGTATTATTTTATTTTTAAAATATTAATAAACCGCCTATACAAGCTCCTAAGCTATTAATAGGAGTATAATTTTTAGAATCTTATTTAGTATATTATTAGGGCCTAAGGCTTTTTTATTTAGAAGTTCTATAATTAAATTACTTATCACCTTCTTAAATATATATAAATTAATATTAATTTAAGTATGCTTTAGTTATGCCTTATTATTAATATCTTTAAATTTTATTTTATCTATATTTAGGAAGAATTTTTTAGCTAAAATTTCTATCTTTATAGCGTTATCTTTAGTAAGGTGGTTACTAATAAAACTTCTAAAATTAAAAAATTAAAAAATATTTTTTATTATATTCGTATTCTTTCTACTCTATTTTAAGAGAGTCTATAATTTCTTATTATATAGTTTTATAGAGTCTACTCTAAATTCTTATATGAATTACTTTTAATTATTTTTTTTAACTCTTTAGATTTTCTTCTAGAGCTGGTTGGACAGCGTCTTATAGCTTTAATAATTATAATTCTTTTTATAATTATAATACTAGTATTTTACCTGTTTAATGCTTGTAAGGAGCTAGGCTACTTTTAGTAATTATATTTTACACTCTTATAAGCTAGGTCTTATATATAGATAGTAAAACTTAAGAGTATATATAATTTCTTTCTAGAGAACTTCTAGAGATTCCGGGGCTATTATTTACTTAAGAATTTTAATATCTTAGAGAAATCCTTTTATATCTAGTTTTTTAAGCGCGTAGTGCTTATTTTTCTCTTATAAATAAATAACAGCATCTATTTAAATTTATATTAGTATATAGTCTCTTATTAGAGTCTATCTATCTTCCATTCTATAAAAGCTAACTTTTTTGTATATTATGTTTAATAGAAATGTGAGGTTAATAACGCTCTCTCTTTATCCCCTTTTCTAAATTAGTTTATCTCATAGTATAGTGAGTTAAAGACCTTATATTTTTATTTTAAGAAATAGGTATTCTATTTATGCTTTACTTATAATATAGCTTCCCCTTTATATTAGGTAGTGTATATTAAAGTTTTTAAAAAATATATAACTTTTTTTTCTACTTTTTTAATAGCTTTATTTATTTCTAGCTAGGTCCTAATCTGTTAGCAGTTTCTATATAAGTTATAGATATTAATAATAGTAGTTTCTAGCCCCTTTAGGTTAAGCTAGAGTATTGTGATGAATAGACTATATTATTTATATCTCTAATACACAGCGTTAATATTTCAGCTAATTATAAAGTATATTTTTATTATAGGGTTTTCTTTATATGCTAGAGCATATCCACATAAATAGTATATTAATTTAGTATATTTATTATATACTAGTTTTTAGATTATAAGTACCTAGTACTCTATTTATATTATTTTATTAAAGAAAAGATAACATACACCTTAATTTATATTTTTATAGTTATATTAGATAATAATAAGTTTACTTATTTAAAGTAGGTATATAGTTTTTTATATTAGTATTAGAATTATTATTTATTTTTACTTAGATTAGGTATATATCGCCTGCGTTTAGTATAAGTCTTAATTATAAAATATCTCTATTTATAATTTCTACATAAGAGGGTCTACCTAGTCCTCTTTTTAGTAATAATTCTTTATATAAGTTATTTAATAGAGTAATCTATCTTCCTCTTTTCCTTATTATAATAGTAAAGTTATTTTATATAGGGTTTAATTATTTTATTTATTTTTTTCCTACAGTACAGATACGAAGCATCTGCTTAAAAAAGACTATTTTTTTATTTAGATTTTTTCTAAATAGCTCTAGAATGTCTTATACTCTTTTTATTACTATACTTTATAGGCTTTTCTATAGTTTATATAGGATACTCTTTTCTAAAAATATTTTATTATGTTATATAGGCCTATGTAATGTCTGCACTATATTTTTTTTCCATATACACTTTAGATATAGCCCTATTAGCTATATTAAAAGCATTATTTAATAATTATACTATTATTAAATAGCCTTGCTTTAAAGAGCTGGGAGTTAATAACTAGTTTATTTTTATAATCTTTTATTAGATCACCTGTGTGGGTATTCTAATAATTAAAGTTCTATAGATTTTTTCTAGCTCTTTTTAACTATTTTTAGTATTTCTATAGCGTATCTCTTACGCCTTAAGGTTATATAGCTATTAGATTTAGGTAATAGCTATATCTAGTACTAGCCATTTAATAGCTTTATATATAGCATATATTAGTTTAGAGTTATCTGTATTTCTTTTTTTATTAATTTTTATCTTAAGTAGAACTTCTAGAATCTTTAAGAAATAGTTTTTCTTTAAGATTTTAAATCCTAGCATATTTAGTCTATTTATAATTTAGTCTTTTATTATCTGGGATAGTATGTAAATATTAATATTACTATTTTTTAAAGTATTTATAGTAAATACTTTTAGTATTATTATTTTTTTGCTATTTCTAGTATCTCTCTTAAGTCATTTTCCTAGGAATTTTTAAGATAAATTTAGATTATAGTTCTCTATAACATAGCGGCTGCGTTTACTATATGTAATATTTAAGTAATAATAGCTACTTAAGTCTTATTTTATGATTAAGAAATCTCTAGGCGGTTTCTCTTATATATTTCTTTTCTAATTTTATTAATTCTAGCTTTAATCTAGTTAAGCTATGTCTTATTCTTATTTTAAGTAACTTAATAATATATCTAAAGATTTTAAACGTGTTATAGTGTTTTTTTTATATTAGTAAGAATCTTACAGCGTAGCTTCTCTTACTTTTCTTTATTAAAATCATCTTTAATTTTTTTAATAGTTTTAATTGCTTTCTACTAGTCTTAGTTAGACTAGTGTTTATTCTTTTCTTAGTATTATTTATTTACTTATTAGTTACTTCCTAACGCGTTATGGTTATAGTTTTTATAATTATAGAAATAAGATTACAACCCGCCGTCGTTACCTATGCTCTATGGATAGAATATAAGAGGTTTATTAAAGATAATTAATTATAAGGAATTACATTCCGCCGTTTAGTTTCTTTTTAAGCAGTTTTTGGGCTTATTTAGCTGCTATTACGGCTTTTTTCTTCTACTATTATTATATAAGTTACGTAACTTATAAGTACTTATAATGTTTTATTTTAAAGTTTATAACTTTTATATACTTATAACTTAAAGTAGTATATTACTTAGTTTTTGCTACTAATACTATAAAAATATAATATATAAGTTTTTTTTTTAATATAGTAAGTATAAGTGTAATTTATATTAAAGCTTTAGTAATTACATAAAAATATATAGATACTTACTAATATAATGTTTTAATAATATAAAAATGTAATAAAGTAATAGTTTAACTAATTTATTATATAACTAATTTAAGAAAGTTCTTTAAAAATAAGAAAATAAGTATAAAGAAAGAAACTATTTAAAAGCTAAAAGAAATACTTTTTATATAGTAAACTTTTTTTTTATAATTTATATTATGCTTAAAACTACTATAGCTACTTAGTTTTTATTAGTTTTTATTACTTATATTACTTTTATAACTTTTGTATATAAAATATTATATATCTTTTTTACTACTAGCTTTATTAATTACCTTAATAATATTAGCTAAAAGCTTTACTTTATGCTTAGTTTTTTAGAGTGTTTACTTTATTTTTATTTTAGTATTATATTTCTGTATATACTTTTTTACTAATAACTAGTAATCTTTTTTTAGTTAGTTTACTATCTTTTAATTATTACTTATAATAAACCTTTACTTATTACTATTTGTAATATATTACTTATTTAGTTATTTTATTTATATTTACTATATTTATATTTTATTATAACTATAATTAATAAGTATACTTATTATTTTTGTATTAGTACTAGCTTATTTCTATAATTAACTTAAACTATTACTAGTTTTTTTATTTTATAAAATTAGTTATATTAGTATATTTAAAGTACTAAGTATTAACTTTTTAGTAAGTAAAGTTTTTTTTACACTTATTTTTATATTAAAGTAAATTTATATAAAGTTTTATTAAGTTTTTTACTTTTTACTTAATACTTAAATAAAAGTTCCTACTTTTATTTAAGTTATAAGTTATAAAATAAAATTATAAAAAAGTATATATAGTTTATTTTATGTAAAACTTAACTATATAATTATATTTAGTATTTTTACTAATTTTGAATTTTAAATAATTATATATATATAGTTTTATAAAGTACTATACTTTTATATTTTTAAATATATACTTTATGTTTAATAAATTATTCAATACTTTTTTTTTGCTTAAAGTATAGTGTAAAATTTTTTTTTTAATATTTATTAAAGTTGCTATAAATTATTTAAAAGTTTTTTTTTTTATAAATATTATAAAAATTTAAGTTTAATAATTACTTTACTTTAGTTTCTATATAATGTAATAGTATTTTAAATATAGTTAATAAAAATAAATACATTTTACATATACATATTTTATTTAATATAAACTATATATATATATATATATATATATATATATATATATTTAATAATACTAGTAAATTTAGTTAAAAGTAGCTTATTTTATAAATATAAAAGTTTATGTAATTAAACTATATAGTGTACTAATTTTACTAATTTTACTAATTTTATTTATTTTAATTTATATGTTATTTAAAGCTATTATAAACTATATAAAAAAAGTATTTATTTATTATACATTAAATACTTAATGTTATAAAACTTGTTATTTAGCAAAAAAAAAAAATATTATTAACGTATTTTATAATCGAGCTGGATAAATAACTGAGCTGGACACTTTACTAAGACTTTATTAAAGTACTATTATTCACAGTACCATTACTTAATAGTACTGTTAGTTATAGTACTATTCTTATTACTACTAGATTCTATAGTACTATCTTTATTAATTTCGTATGTTTGAGTGTTATATTTAGTCCTACTATAGTTACTACAGTGCCTTTAAGTTAGTTTAGTTTTATTTACTCTTACCTTCCCACAACCCTTCTTACTACTAGAACTTATAGTAGTAGGGTTCTTAGTAGATTTATTCTAGCTAGTACTAAAGCTAAGTACTTTTTCTTTCTAGATACGTTTTCTTTTACGCTGCTTTTGTTAAGATACGGCTTTATTAGCTACTTTAAGCTTAATAACATAATCACGTATAAGCACTATCTCTTAAGCTATTACGAGAGTACCTTTAACAAGCTACTAGTATCTATCCTTTAAAGAAGAAAGTAAGCTACCTAACTTATTTATAATTAGCTTTATTTACGACCTAAATTCTTAATAGTTTTTAGGGGGTTTTAACTGCCAGGTGATCTCTTAGTTAGTGAGTAGTATAAACGTATGTAATTAAATATCAAGCTTTAATATTATCTCATCTAGGTTGAATAGAACTAGGCTAGTATTTTAAAAGCTTTCTTAAATATTACTCTTAGTAATTAACTTATTAAATGCGTCGCGGAAGGCTGGTAAGAACTCTAGTTTAGTAATATAATTAAACTAGTTATGTATTAGCTTTTTAACTTAGCGCCTATAGGCTCTCTTTAAAGGTGAAAAATAACCCATATCTAGTAGCTACAAGATATATAATAAGTGTGCCGGTATATATAAAGTAATAATCTTATTCTCCTTATAATATTCCGTGAATTTAAGAGAGTTGTAGCTTTTATAATAATAAGTTTAATTCTCCCAACCAAGATCCCTTAAGGGTCTATACAGGGTATCTATAGAAACTATATAAAAAGAAAACCTTTTATCTAATTATATATTTTATGTGGGTTAACTCTGTACGCTTAGATTTTTACTTTATATTAAGAATATACATAAAAATAGCTTAGTCTATTTATAGGCTGAAGAATATCCGCCTCTTATATCTAAGCTTTACTAAGATATATTTTCTTATACTTAATATCTAACTTAATATAGGATGAAAACTTTATACTATACTTTATACTTTTCTCTTATAGGTTTACTAATTTCTTTCTACTTATTAGGGTTCTGCTCTTCTTCTAAGATGCTACTCTAAGTTAAAACAGATTTCTAAAATAAGTTAGGTATAGTAATTCTATTATTTCATAAAATTTTACCTGTAATCTATATATTATTTTGCTTCTATTTTATCTATTTTCTGCCAGGCCATCCTTTTTGTTTTTTTTTCTAGCTTTTAGTAATATTCTTTCTTCCTTCTCTTTATTTCTCTTTCTTATGTGATCTGTAATTTCTTTTCTTTTTTCTCTCTATATATATATGCCTATAAGAATTAACTGAGCTCTAATATTTACATAGCCTAATTAGTAACCTTTAATAATATTTTATTATTATTTATCTAAGTCCGGAAATCTAAAGTTCTTGTGATATTCTAAAGTTACGTCCTTTCTTTATTAAGGCGTGGACACTATATAAATATATAATAAGTAGTCTATCTTTTACTATAGCTATAATTTAGAGAGGATACTAACAGTACTCTTATCTTATATAGAAAGGCTTTAAGGCTGATTACTTTAGTATAATATAAGATAATAATAAAGCTCTAGACTCTAGTAAGACCTTTATATCTTTATATATTAGCTTTATCTTATTTACCCTGTACTGTAACTAGTGCGTAAGGGTTATTCTTTTACTTTTTTATATAGCTTTTCTATCTCTTTATAACTTTCTTTTTAGATTATTTTTTAACTAGACCTCTATATGCAGCCTTTCGCTCTTCTAAGATTTCTTTAGAGTTTTATTTCTATTATGTTACTATACACTTAATTATTACGCTAGTAAGTTTCTTAGTTCTCTCTTTTAGTATATACTTCTAGTAGTTATGACATTATCCTTAAATTTAATTACAGAGGTCTTAGAATAATTTCCTAATTAAAAAAGATATCCATAATATTCTTATAAGTAGTATTTATTTCTTTATAAAGTAACTAATAAACTTAATTCATATCTCTTTCTTTAATAGCTTAGTAGGTGTGGCTTTGTATGCTTTTATAATTACTTAAAGACACTAATTCTACACTACTTAAAGCTTTTATAAATTAAATTTTAAAATAGAGCCTTTTACTCTATCTAGTTTATACTAGATTTTATAGCTGTAAGTAATAGTTAGTTAGATTAATATAGTATATAGTTATTTATAATTTCTTATATTAGCTCCCTAGATAGAACCTGTAAGTCTCTTTAAAGTATTCTCTAAATTTTTAGTCTTACTAAGCATGTTTTTAATATATGAGTATTAGTTTAGTTTTTTATTTATAATTATTTCTAGTATTCGCATAGATTCGGCTGGTGCCTCTGTAAAGCCTTTAATCTTAAATAAAGCTAATCTTTTATTTCTTATACTATATTTTCTTATAAAGTGCATGATTTTGTATTTGTCTAGTATAAATTATGCTTTATATATTTTTACCTATCTTTAATACTGCTTATACGCTTTTTCGATTATCATACAGCTTTTTTAAATATTTAGAGAGATTACTATAAGGTAGATATTATTCATATATACTAGTAACTCCGTCTCTATAATGTTTTCTAGTAAAGGTGTAGTAAAAAAAAGAAATAGAATAAATAATAAAGAATTACTTTATAGAATACTATATTTTACTCTCTTGTAATTAGAGGAGAAGCTTAGGAATTTGACTTTAGTTATTTATTCTTCTAAAAAGGATTTAGCGTATCAAATAATCTACTTAGGAATATTCTTTTCTTTTAGGTTAGATAAGAGTTTCTTATAGTTAACTTTATTAAACGCTTTAGTAATATCTAAACTAAGGACTATAATAACTTTACTAGTTTACTATACAGTATATATTAGTTTTACTAGGTATTTTAATATTATAATTATAAATCTTTCACGTCTTGCTATTTAGTTTAGTAGTAATAGGTTAAATTATTTAATTAAGTTATTAAGTCTATTAACTACTACTATCTCTAAGATTTTCCTTATATAAGATAAGAGAGCTATTAGTCTCTAACTTTTTAAAATATTATATCTCTCCTTATCTAGTTTACGGAGAACTATTATAACTAATTATTTGAAATTAGTTAGATAGTGTCCTAAAAGAAGGTATGCTTAAAATAAGTAATAAAATAGTTTCTTTAGTATTACTATATAATTTTTAATATATTTATTAGTAACTCTGTATAGTCTGTTGGCTTTATTTTTAAAGAGTTTAGCTATAATACTACAGATTTCATTTTCTAGTATTTTTGGGCTTAAGAATAGTCTTCCTTTTTCCATTCTAATAAAGTAAGAGGTAAGATCTAGAGTTTAATTTTTATTCTCTCTTTAAGTTCTAGCTATTTCCTGCTATAGTTTAGATATTATATAGGCGTTATTTTCTATTTATTAGTTTTCTTTTAGTATCTTATAAATAATTTTTGTCTTCTCTAGGTCTGAGAGGTCTATATTACGTGTAGATAAAAAAAAATATTAAAATAAAAGCTTTACTTTCTTATTATTATTAATAACTATATAATTATCTAGTCCTTTTATGTCAAGTATCTGGAGTAGTTTTTTTAGTATATATGTGACTTTAGCCTATTATACTAGCTTCTAGAGTTTTTTATTCTAGTCTATAACTATAGCTATAGTAAATTGCTATTAGTTTCTTAATATCTAGTAGATAAGTTATTTCTTCTTATTTTCTAGTATCTTATATATCTCTTAGTCTGCTTCTAGTTCTAATTACTAAGCCTATCTTCTTACCTTCTTAGTTTCTTTAATTTTAGCTTTTACTTTAGGTGTTATTTGAGGGTCTGCTTTATCTAATAGTCTAGTAAAAAATACTTATTTATTAATAGTAGTTATAAGAGTATCTTCTAGTGCTTAAGAGAATTACTCTATATCTATAATTATTAGAAAAGATAGGTAACTAATTTTCTCTATTTAAGATACTAGTGCCTTTTTAAAGTCTATTTAGTTAATATATTTCCAGAGACATCATCAGTCATTATAGAGTAGTAATTAAATATTAAGAATTATTTTAATTAGCTTATAATCTAACTCTATTATTATTTTTTTATATTTATAGCATGAAATTAGCCTTCTTAATAGCGTTTTAGTTAGAAAGGTAAGGTCTATAGTAAAGAAAGTAGCTATATCTGTAACAGTGCTGCTTGCTCTGCTTGCTGTAGGCCACATGATATTACGACTGGCTACGCTAGCTACGACCTAGCGTAGAGCTCGGAGTATGGCTAGCTCACGCTTAGGCCATGCACCGCCCTATTTAGGGGCGAGCCCCCTTTGTACCTCTTCTCTCCTTATCTTAGTGTAGCTGAAATAGAGCTAACTTATTCTGTTAACCTGTATTCATGCAACAATGCGTGAAGACTGAGCCCGTTATTACATTACACTAAGATCTATCTAACTCGGCCGGATGACGGCGACATAATATTGAGGTCAACCCACGTAATTAACTTAAGCGTTTAATTCGTCAACGACTGTACCTAGAGAATTAATTGCATGACTACGCTGAGTCATTAGTTTGTTAACTATATAATCTCTACTGGAAAGCCCTATAGCGGTAGGCAATTGAAATCCTGAGTGATAGCCTATATAAGCCCTGCAGCGGCAGGCCTTAAGAGCGACTTGGTAGGTAACCGGAAGACCTACAGCAGTAGGCAACGTACCTATTAGGTTAGAAGAGAGCTATGAGAGCTCTAGTGAACTCCCCCCCCCTTTTTATTATCTTCTTTTTGCTAGAGAAACCGACCCCTGTGAGCACCACTAGCTTACCTTCTTCCTGCTAGAAAAACTAACCCCTGTGAGCACTACTAGCTTGTCTTCTTTATGCTAGAGAATCAGCCAATTGCTTCACCCTGCTAGGGGCCAGAAGCTCTATACACATATAAGGATGGATAGGTTAGGACCATGGGAAAGCTCTCGACGCTAGAGATGAGGGTCGATCCTAAGGCAACAGCCACTGGTAATGACTACATGTCTATCCCTAAGTTGCTTAGGTGTGCCGCCACGTACTACCCTAATAACGTGATTAGAGAAGACTATACTATTAAGAAGCTCCGCATCCAGGCACGACATAATAAGAAACCCTTCATGGCTACTACTAAGAGCACTACCTGGAGAACTGACACCTACGAGCCTTAGGAGATAGAGGTTATGCTTCCTACCCTGATGATTCTTGATTAAGCGATAATCGCTAGCGAGCTAGAGCGTAGCCATCTTAAAGTACTCACACATTACGACCATGCTGATACGCTAGGAAAAGCGCTTAACACGTCCAAAACTGAGCTTAATAAGGCTAGAGATAAGCTTGCTGAGCTTTGTTAGCTACTAAACAACACGCTCAAGCGCGTAGCAGATCAAGAGAACGAGATCAAGACACTAAAGGTACAGATAAAGAAACCCACGTACAATATATACTCCTTTCTCTCTGCAAAGGCCAGCCTAGCGCTATCGTTGACACTAGCAAAGAAGACACGCTTCACAGCTCTGCTATAGACCTCTCAGAACTAGGCTAGCTATGTAGCTGTAGGACCTGACGATGGTTCTAATACAGGAGATCTTAGTAACTAAACTCCTTGAGCATTACCCTACGTACTAGCCACTCTACTAGCTACGCCTACTATAGGCAGCTATTAAGGCAACAGCTACTCAGCCTGATTTCCTGATCCGCCAATGCTTAAGGACGGCAAGGACGTTACCTTCAATTAATAGAGAGATGTCCTAGAGGACAAGGTACGCGCTAACTAAGACTGGTTTGCTGGAGCTAGCAAGCAAGCTACCTAGGAGAACATCGTCTCTTACATGCGTACGCGTACGGAGGGTCCTGCTAACTAGTACCTCTCAACACTAATACGTATAGTAAGAGAGAGTGAGTAGCTAGTTAGCTACTAGTATATGGTAGATTGCCTAGAAAGGACGTACGGCGACCCACATAAGAGACTCAATGCTTGCCGCGATTTCCAGAAGCTCTACCTCAGAGACCCTGCTAACTTTGCTGTATTTTAGGGCGACTTCTTTTGCCTAGCTTAAGAACGCAGCCTGCCTGCAGACTAATGGGTAGAAGAATTCCATGAGAAGCTCCTAGACGCTCTGCGTACACAGATGGGCATCTACTGATGGTAGTACCGCGACTAGTACGATGAGTACGTAGACCTAGCCCAAAACTTCGCTAGAGAGCTAGCTCTTAGCGCCAGGAAAGCTACCGAGTAGATTAATAGAAGAACTAGGAGGACTTAGCTGCTGCTAACTTAGTAGTCTTGCCTAAAGGCCGAGCGCCTAACTCGCGCAGTAACTACCGCCATCCTGCTAATACCTATCCCCAAGCCAGCTAGTTGCTATAATTGCGGGAAACCTGGCCACTTTATAAAAGACTGCCGACTACCTGCTCAAGCTACAGCTAAAGTAATTAAGCCTATAGATACTAATAAAGAGCTTTATACGCCCTAGGACACTAGCGACGATGAGGAGTTTCAGCTTGCTACAGAGGAACTATTAGGGAAAGACTCACCCTAGGGGAAGTCTCCTTCTTAGGGTTATCCTTTAGAGCTACTAGCTAATTTAACTCTCGCTAACTGCTATTTAGTGGACCTGCTTTTACCCTGCCCTGCCGCATCTCTACTGGCGGACTAGCTATCAAGCTAAGCGGCTTTCTTAATACTAAAGCTGGTAGTTTTATCTTAGTATACCTAAAGCACATGCGCGCTATTAAGAAAGGGCTTAAGATAAAAACTTACTAAATAGAATCTATTCTCCTAGCTGGCTACGACAACAGACTAAACGGATAAGTAGATGAGTACTTCTAGGCGGATCTAGTACTAGACAACTACCGCCTACCAACCTATTTCGTTTTCTGTAATACTGGTCGCCATGACCTTATAATTGGCCACAAGCTCTTTAAAGACGTAGGTGCTTTAATTAACTGTAAGAAGCGAGCACTTAAATAGCCAGATAATAAGCTAATCGACTGTAAGCGCGACATCATTATTCTAATACAAGGCCTATTAACTAAAATCAACCCCTCGCACTAAGCTGATGCTGACTGACGTGATGAGCTGATAAATATGGTGATTTTACAGCGCACCTATAAGCCACCTTAGCGCTCACTCCAGCGTGTGGTATAGTAAAAGAATCTTAAGAAGATAGAAGAGCAGCTTTACTTATGACAGCAGCTAGAGCTAAGTAAGTGAACCCCCTGCCCTTAGCCTATCTCACGCGAAGACCTCTTTAAGGCAGGCCTTAAGATTAATACTATAGAAGCTATTGCCTTTATGATATACGCACGGCAGAAGGAAACTGTGCTAAGGCATACCAGCATTTATGAAGTAGATAAGCTTATCTAGGACTGTAGAGATGAGCTCAGCCCACCAGACCTAAAGCTCTCTTCTTAAGACTCTAGGAACCTCTTGGTGAAGGCTTCGCCAGAAGGGCCCTATCAATCAAACAAGGACCTCACGGGAGAAGAGGAACTTTGGCAGCTTATTGAGTAAAAGCTATCCCACCTTAGCTACGCCAGCGCGACTTAGGCCTATTTCTCAAAAAAGAACTCAGACGTGCTGCCCCCGTATCGCGAAGGTATCAACTATAATATTAAACTGACAGCTAAGAACACGCTGATGTTAAGTCTACTGTATAGCATGTCTCTTGAGTAGCTACAGCTTGTTAAGACCTATCTGAATGACTATCTTTAACGAGGGGTCATTACTCACAGTAATGCTTCGTATACTTTCCTAGTACTGTTTGCTAAGAAGCCTAGAGAAGGGTGGCGCTTCTGCGTCGACTACCGTAAGCTTAATGCTATTATAAAAAAAGACGCCTATCTGATCCCGCTGATTTAGAAGACCCTTACCCGGCTAGCGCGTGCAAGGGTGTTCACTAAGTTTAATATATAACAGGCCTTCTATCATATACGTCTGAATAAGAACATAGAAAATCTAACCACGTTCTGTACTCGGTATGGGAACTATAAGTACTATGTGCTACTATTTAGTCTCTGTAATAGCCCTGCTATATTCTAGTGCTATATTAATAAGGTGCTTTATGGTCTACTTAACGACTTCTACACTACCTACCTTAATAATATTCTAATCTATTCTAAAGACCTGCTGTAGTATGAGGAGCATGTTGCTTAAGTGCTAAGACGTCTCTAGGATATTAGTCTCTAGGTAGACATCAAGAAGAGCGAGTTCGCCGTCACTAGAACGAAGTTCCTAGGCCTTATTATTAGCATAGAAGGGATTCAAAAGGACTCTGAGAAGGTCGCTGCTGTATAGGAATAGCTAGTACCTACGTCAGTCAAAAGCCTGTAATCCTTCCTAAGATTCTACAACTTCTATAGAGCTTTCCTAAGGGACTATAGACGCATTATCTGACTACTTACTAAGCTGCTTAAGAAGGGCACATGGTACGCCTTTGGTGAACGCAAGCTAGTAGTCTTCCAGTAAGCTAAGGATCTAATGCTGTTAGATAATATCCTAGTTCACTACTCGCCCTATCATCAGACGCGCATGGAGACAGACGTAAGTGATAGAGTTGTTATAGGGGTGCTATCACAGCTCTAAGAGGATGGCCTTTAGCGACCTGTAGCCTTCTACTCTAAGACTATAAGTAAGCCCCAGATGAACTATAACATATATGATAAAGAGATATTAGCTATAATCTACAGCCTCTGAGAATAGCGCTCACAGCTTATAGGCTTATAGACTACTAAGTTATTTAGTACCCTAACTAACTATCACGCGCTAGAGTACTTCTCTATAAAGCGAGAGCTTACTCCCTGCTAGATGTGCTAGGTAATAAGCGTAGTAGATTATTACCTAACGCTTACCTATTGCTCTAGTACAGCTAACATAGTAGCCAACGCACTCTCGTGTAAGTAAGAGGAACTAAAGACCTAGAAAGACAAGAATAAAGTAGCCTGAACACGTGCCTTCCTCTTAGCAGAGTAAATTAATGTTAGCTTCATTAAAACTATAAGCGATAACCTAGCTGCGCTGTTAGCAAGAGACATGCTAGCTGCTAATATAATTAAAGTAACTGCTGCTGATACTTTCATGGCCTCGCCGCCCCTAAATGACCCTTACTTACTGATTGATCGCATTATTGAGGCGAACTGTAGCTATGAGAGCTTATAGCTATTCTGAGAGCGCGCCCTCTCTGGTAACTACTTAGCATGGAAACTTAGCCAGGGCCTTCTCATGCACCATGACAAGCTGGTAGTCCCTGCTGTATACTTCTTGAGGACCTACCTCATTCAAGCTATTCATGCTACCCAGGTGACTGCTTACCTAGGTAAGAGAAAGACAGGCAAGCTACTTCGCGACCGCTACTACTGGGGCCGCATGGGCAAAGATGTAGACAACTACGTAGCTGTGTGTAAAGCTTGCAGATGGAGCCACATACCTCGCGATAAAACCCTAGGCTTACTTAAATCACTACTAATCCCTAAGCGAGTATGGTGAGACGTCTCTATAGACTTTAAGTCCTTCCCTTTAGATAAGAAAGGATATGACTGCGCCTTTGTCGTTATGGACTAGTTAAGTAAGCGTTGCTTCTTACTGCCTTACCGCAAGACTACTACAGCTGCTTAGGCAGCTGATATGTACTATTGCTACATCTGGCGAGTATTTGGCCTGCCTAGATTAATAGTCTCTGATCGCAGTCCTTAGTTCACCTTAGCATTCATGGATGAGCTATACCGACTAATAGGAATTAAGTAAAAGCTCTTAACGCCGTATCACCCCCAAACTAACGGGAATACTGAGGTCCTGAACTAGTACATTGACTAGCGCCTACGCCCATTCGTTAATTACTATTAGGATAACTGGTTAGACCTGCTGCCCTGTATAGACTAGGCTTAAGCAATTCTATCGCATGAGACTATAGGCTTATTACTCTATTAAATTAAGTTTGGCCACTAGCCAATCTATCACTGGGACTGGGAGGAATGTATGAAGGCATCTACTATAGTTCGTGAACAGATGTCACGTGAGGAAGCGTAGAGCTACGCTAAAGCTCGCTATGATGTGGTAAAGCTAGCTATAGAGATAGCTTAATAAGAGATTGCTTAAGTACAAGAGTGATAGGCTTAATAGGCTAATAAGAAGCGCCGCAAGCCAGACTTCTCTATAGGAGATGAGGTATACGTTACACCTAAGGGCTTTACTATTAGTCGACCTAGCCAGAAGCTTGACCAGCAGATGTACGGACCCTATCCTATTGTAGGCATGAAGGGATACTCCTATTGCCTTAAGCTGCTGTCGCACATGCGCATGCTTGACGTCTTCTATGTAGACCGCCTACGGAAGGCTTCTACTCGCCTACTGCCTGGCTAAATTGAACCTGAGGAACCGCCTATCGAGATCAACGGGCATCCCGAGTGGCCAGTACAGGAAATCCTTAATAGCCGCTTATTCCATGGCTGATTACAGTACAAAGTATTCTGGCTAGCTCATGACCCAGATCCTACCTGGTACAACGCCCGAGGCTTTATAGGCGCCCCATATAAGGTAAGAAACTACTATGAGGCCTATCTAGAGAAAGCAGGACCGCTGGCACGACTAGACGCCTGGTTGAAAGCGTATGAAGCAGAGGAGGGCCTGGACGTAACAGAGGAGGACGATAAGGCGGCTTTAAAGACAAGAGTGGTACAGAGACTAGTAAGGAGGAGACTGTAACCTAGAGACTCGGGGACGAGCCTCCCCTTAGAGGGGGGTAATGTGACGGTGCTGCTTGCTCTGCTCGCTGCAG
>ML994711.1:57966-258172 GCA_010093925.1 Zopfia rhizophila CBS 207.26
GGTCCGAGAATTAGATCTGGTTTAAGTACCGGAAGCTTTGCGACGTGCGTAGATATTGCATGGATTTAATTCGGATTTCTGTGCTGCGCTGCCTTGATGGAGTACTGCGCTATGGAACGGCTTATTCTACTTTGAGTGCCAGAGACTTCTCTTCCGCTATTTCCTCATATAAGAACTCGATCTAAGTTCTCTTAAACGGGGAGGCGAATTACGACAAACTCTCTACCGACTATTTGATGACCGACTCACTCCCCCTCTGGATCAACCGTTTGAAACCGGTGTGTTGAAACAGTTCGCATGCGGTCCCTAAGTTTGCTTCATGTTAGTCTTCGATCTGATGGTCGCAATATTTGTCTTTCTTGGTCGATAATATATTCCGACCAAACTAGAACATATATTGCATTTCTGATATATGCCATATGTCCTACTTCTGTGCATGTTGAAACTACTTAGATCGAAAGTCTATCCATATTATTGTTGGGTTTTCCAACAATGTCCGAGACTCTCTGCCGTAGCTGGTTTCCGGGAAATCGGTCCATGAACATTCACCCAATGTTGCTAGGATCGGTAGTCGCGCAATCCCATACATTAAGGTGGGAAGCAGTAGATGTTCCCATTCTTAGTGGAGAGACGGACCATGGTCCTTGAATCATATGGTGCAGTTACCGTTAAGCCACAGAGATTATTACCGACCTGTTGATTACTCGAACCAGAGTGTACCAATTTCGTGAAATTGCGCACATGTTTCCTCGCATTACAACCGTGCATGATTAATAATTAATAGCTGTCGGTATTCTCGATGTTGCTTGAAAAAAAAAAAAAAACTTCTTAAAAACTTCTTGTTGGCGTGGGGATGGAGAGTGGTCCATCCGGAACGCCGTAGCAGTTTAAGTGTGAGTAAAGTTTAAAGTAACTCTAGAGAGTCAGATGCCGCGCGTTGCGGCGGCGTTCCGCACCACCGGTGTGCTGCATCCGATAGTAGTGAGCAAGTTATCGGAGAACAAGGAGAGCAATGGGGACGGTTCTTATGTCGTTCGGTGTCGAACTCCGGACTCGTGACAGTAATGGATAATTCCATAGGTTGTGAAGATGTCCTACTGTGATTCTTTGTGTGTCTATAATTTTCGCCGCTCGATTGACGTCTTCCTTCCACCTTGTTGTGATGGATATCATAGTTGTGTAAAATCTTCCCATTAATCCCGGATATGACTTTTGTAATCTCGATTGGAGAGACGAGATACACTACTATGAAGAGAATTGACGACGCGGGATCTCTGCCTCGAAATTCGATAGCAAGCTGTATTCTGGCTTCTCGAGAAATCGATTCTAGGTTGATGGGTGGCATAATGGTACTGTGAATAATAGTACTGTTAAGGTCTTGGCAAAGTGTCCAGCTCGATTATTTGTCCAGCTCAGTTATAAAATACGTTACTTAGTTTTTATTTAATTTCTTTAGTTTTATTTAGTAAGGTAATTTAAGTAGTATTATTTTTATAATATTTTTACTTTAATTTATTTTAAAAGTTTAACTTTTTTATACTATAAACTACCATTATTTTAAAACATACTAATTATTTATAATACTATTAAATTTTGTTTAAATATACTTTTAGTTTTAACTTAAAAAAATTAGTTTTAGTTTATATAAATAGTACTAGTTTTAAAGTTATTTATTTAATATATTTTAAAGTTATACTTATACTTAAAACTTTGTAATATTTGTAATTAATATTATGTTTACAAAATTATTTATATTATAAACTTAAATATTAATATTTTTTTAAATACTTTATATTAACTAAATTTTTAGTAATTAAGCTTTTTATTTTATAAGTTACTAAACTTAATATATAAAATTATTTAGAAATTAGTTAATTTTATAGTAATATGTTATTTACGTATAAAAGTTATAAAAGTTATAAATTTAAAAGCTAATAAATATTAAATACTTAAGTATATTATAAAATAGGTACTTTTAAAACATATAGTAATTTAGTATAATTAAAACAATCCCGACTCGTACTCGGGCCGGCTGTAGACGCATACACGGCGTAGGTATCGCCTTTCTCTCCAACTTCTTTAAGAAGGCTGGAGCGAACCCGACTCGTACTCGGGCCGGCTGTGTACGCGGACATGGCGTAGGTATCGCCTTTCACTTCAACTTCTAGGGATGCTGCTAGAGGCCTGCTTAAGGTGCAAACTTCTAGGGTACGACTACCAAGGGTCCTCCCATGCATAGCGACAGACTGCCTACGCAACTGGAGACAGCCTGAAAGTAGCACCGCAGAGAGCCTAGTCAACTCTCTACTATCTAGACCTGGCGCGACCGGATCCGTTAAGTTCGACACGGGTAGCACGAGCATCAGGAACCTAGATAGGACCCTAGGGGCCACGACCGCCAGAGCTATAAGGCGCTGTCCAACCAGCTCCAGAAGGAGATCCGAAGAGTAGGAAGAGATAACTGGAGGCGATTCGTACAAGAATTTACAGCAGACCCCACAAAACCATATAATAAGGGGTTGTGGACCCTCTCAAGGTGGAGTAGAAAGAGCACCAACGCAACAAAGGGCGATCCCCACCTCCCTGACCTCAGAAGCTCTACCAGCGACCACCTCACTAAAGACAACGCTGCAAAGACAGAGATCCTAGCCAGGAAGTTCTTCCCAAACACAGGCGAAGCAGACCTCGAAGATATCGACAACGAGGCGCAGCCGGAGCACACTCGAATCGACATCGACCCATATGTATCCAAGGAGGTGATGAGCAACCTAATTACAGAACTTCCAAATGGAAAAGCCCCAGGCCCTGATAACATACCAAATGAGATCCTAAAAATTGTATTCCCATTAATAGCTCAGGAGCTTGCACAGTGTCTCAAACGTGGAATAATACCAACCTGCCTTAAAGAATCAATCACAATTGCTCTACGTAAAGAAGGCAAGAAGGACTACTCTCTTCCAGGAAGCTACCGACTAATCGCGCTAGAAAACACCCTAGCTAAGGTAATTGAAAAACGAGTAGCAGACTTGATGGCAGCAGCCGCCGAGAAACATGAACTACTCCCGTGGAACCAGATGGGAGTAAGGAAGAAGCGCTCAACACTCTTAGCGATCAGCATACTTACCTCTAGCGTTCAGACGGCGTGGAGAGCGCGCCCAGGCTGCGTTGTCTCAATGCTAAGCCTAGACCTAGCTAGAGCCTTTAACAACGTCTCTCACGAACGCCTGCTATATATTCTAAGGAAGAAGAGGCTACTAGAATGGATAGTCTACTTTATGTAAAGCTTTTTAACTGCTCGACGAACGCGTATCACATTCCCTAGATATTAAAGCAAGTAGATTTAAACATAAATAGGTATCCTATAGGGATTCCTACTTTTACTAATTTTATTTCTCTTCTTTATATTAGAGCTTCTGGAGGAGTTTTAGTGATTAGATAATAATACACTAGCGTTTAGCTTTATTAATGATATGAATTTCATTTTATAGGAAAACTCCGCTGCTGAGAACTACTAACGCCTAATAGCTATATATAATTAATATATAGCGTAGGTAAAACGCTATAGAGCTATATTTACGCTAGAGAAATACTAGCTTATATACTTTACTAGAAAAAAATACTATAATAGTGTAGACTTAGTATTAATTATATAAATCACTAGTTATAAAGCTACTCTCTAGAGCTTAAGTATATATATACTTAGAGTTTAAATAAATCTAAAGCTCTAATAGAAAGAATATATTTATAAAGCAGCAGAGAAGGGTATAGTAGTCTTTAAAGTTATATTATAAATTACTATATTAATATAAGGCCTGTTTATAAGATGCTTATGCCTTTTATATATAGTAATCATCCGCCTAATAATACTCTACAATACCTAGATATAGAGAACTTGTAATAATAGTAATTTAATAATAAAGAATCTTATCTAACTGCTTTAGAAGACCTAAAACTAGTGTCTTTATAAGATAATAAAGGTATATAAAAGAATACTAATAGTAGCTATTAAGAGAGAGATAGTAGTTTTATTAATTATACTCTATATAAATACTATAGCTCTCTAGAGGACTCTAGATACTAGCTAGAATTTAGTAAAAAAAAAGATAGCAAGTACTTTAAATAACATTTAGGTATTACTAGTAAGTTAATAGCGGACCGTAATATAACCGTTAACTCTACTAGAAAAGCTTTAAAACTAGGTAAAAGAATATAAGAAAGAAGTCCTAGCTTATTCTATAAGAGAAAACCCTAGAAACTACTAACACCAGTAGGAATAAAGACGTATAGGGGAATTATAAGTATACTATACTAATAACTATTAACACTACTAACGTATAGCTACCCTTATTTTAAAGTAAATAGATATAAAGTAGTAACGCTAATAATAAAGTGTAGTAAAAGAATAAATAGTATTTACCTAATATATTTTATAGAAAATATCTATAATTCTACTTTATAAAAGACTCTTAAAGATAGAAGCTACTGCTCTACTTTTATTATATATAAAAGTCCTTAGCCTTAACGCCTAGCTAGTAAAAATAGGGGTCTTAAATAAATTCCTATAGTATAATTATAGCTAGCTAGTGTAAACTATACGCTATATTCTTTTTTACTATTTTAGGCTAGAAAGAACTAAACTAATAGCATTATTTTTATTAGAATAACTAGAAAGAATACTAAGCTAGAGAGATAGTACTTAAGTAGTAATAAAATAATTTATAAAAACAGAATTACTCACTTAGTTCTAAGTAGTAAAAGTAATTAATACTAAAAAAATAAATAACTTCCGCCTATTCTAGAGTATAGACAATTAGTAGGAAACAGAAAAAGAGAGTAAAAGAAAAAGAAGAAAATAAGATTATCTATAAAACACAGGCGTAATAGCTAAAACCATAAACTATATAAAAAATAAAAAAGTAGAAAAGAAGTGCTATAATAGTAGAATATTAACACCTCTCTAGTATAACACGTTAATAGATTTTCTTATTAGTAAGTTTTTTCTATAGAAGGAATTAGCCTATATAGACCCATTAGGGGGACCAAATCAAGCAGTAAATAGAAATAATAATAATAATAATAATAATAATAATAATAATAATAATAATAATAATAATAATAATAATAATAATAATAATAATAATAATAATAATAATAATAATAATAATAATAATAATAATAATAATAATAAAAATAAATTATTTAAAAAATATTTTTTAAACATATGTATATGTAGTTTATAAAGTATATTATAGTTATTAGTTATTAATATAGTTAAGTTTTTTAATAACTAAAATTTTTATTACTTATACTTTTTAGTAAATATATATAGTAACTAGTTAGTTTATTTAATATATTTACTTATAAAAGCTTATTAATTTAAATAGTGTAAGCTTTATTACTTTTATATAAATAATACTTATTATTTTTAAATAAATAGCTTATGTACTTTAAATAATAAAAAGTATTTTACTATTAAGTATAATAAGTTTATTATAATACAATTAAATTTATATATACTTAATAAAATTAACTTAATAAAACTAGTAAAAACTATGAGTATGTTTTTTTAAAAAAAAAACATTAAGCTTAAATAGTAAACTTTAAATAGTATAAAAGTATAATACTAATAAGTTTAGTAGTTTTAGTAACTTTAGTAACTTTAGTAACTTTAGTTTAAAATAAAATTCTAGTAAATTAAAAGATTTTAGTAAATTGAAAGATTCTAATTAAAAAATTCTAGTAAATTAAAAAATTCTAGTAAATTAAAAAATTCTGGTAAATTAAAAGATTCAAGTAAATTAAAAGATTCAAGTAAATTAAAAGATTTTAGTTATTTAAAAAAAAGTTTTTAACTACTAATTATAGTAAAAAACATAATACTATAAAATTTAAATATAATATAAAAGTTAATTATTTTTACTAGCTATAAAAGTAAAAAAGAATATCTTTTATTTTATTAACTAATTAAATTACGTAATACTATACTATTATGTTATATTATATAAAAAAATTATGTAGTATTCTAGCTTTATATTTATAATAATATACTAAAAGTTACTAAATATAATTAAATTATATAAATCTTAATTATAGTATAATAAATCTATTATTTTATATAAAAAAATTACATGTAAAATGTTAAAAGCCTAAAAAAAAATGTGTTAATTAATTACTACCTATAATACTAAGTAATAATTTAAAATATTATATAAAATAAATAAATAAAATAAATATTAAAAGTAAAAATATTTAAAAGTTTGTATACTAGTATACAATTAATATATAAACACATAATATAGAAGAAAAACTTTTATAAAGTATTATAAATAGTTACTATAATAGTACTTTTTTTTTAAAATTTAAGTTTTTGTAAAAAAGTTTTTGTATTTAACTATTAGGGTTAAGTTAGTTGGAATTTTTTTAAAAAAATTTTTATAGTAGTTTTATTTTAAAAGTAGTTTATAGGTTTTTGTATTAGGTTATTATATTTAGTTTATTCAACTAAGTATTTATAGTATTTTTATTTATAATTAAATTATAGTTTTTAATTTATTTCACATAGTATTTAAATATACTATTAACTTTAATAAATTTAAATTTAAATATTTTATATATTAAGTTGAACTATGTCTTTTATTTTATAGTTTAAAGTAGTTAATTATTTTTAGTTAGTGTATTTTTTTTTTAAAAAAAAGTCTAAAGTTAAATTATTTCCTTTTAAACTAGTTATTAAATATTAGCTATCTTTTTTATTATATAATTAGTTTTTATATATAGTTTAAATCTTATTTAAAAGTATTAACTTGTAGTACCTAAAAATAATTTTTTTTTATAAATTTAAATATTATATTATTAGTTTTAAACTATACTAAAAATAGTTAGTTTATTTAGTTAGTTTACTAGTAGTTTATATATATATATATATAGAACTTACTTTATTATATTATTAGCTTTTTTTATTTAGTTATTAGTTTTTAAATAATAAGTAAAAAATAATTAGAATTTAATTTATAGTTGCTTATAAAGTTTATTATAAAAAAAATAAAAAAATATATATTATAAGTTAGCAGAAAAAAAGAAAGCTTAAAGCTTATTTATATTTTATATAGTAAAGTTATGTAAACTTAACTATATAGTATAAAAAAATAAAGTATAAGTTTTTTAAGAGTTTAAGTATATTTACAAACTATATTAAACTTTAGTATTTATAGTTACTTTATAATACTACTAACACAATTATTTAATAATACAAAAATATAATAATAATACTTTAATTAATTTATTATATAACTTATTTAAAAACATTAGAAATAAATAAGTAATAAGTATAAAGATTTAACTATATAGACTTAAAATTTTTTTTTTTAAATAGTAAATTCTTTAGCTTATATTTTAATTCTAATAAGTTTAATAAGTATAATAAGTTTTTATTACTTTAATTTTTTATTTTACCTGTAACTTTTGTATATAAATTGTTATATATTTTTTATTATTATTAGTTTTATATAATAGTTTTATAGTTTTAATAAGTACTTTTACTTTTTATTTACTATTTTAAAGTATTTATTTTGTTTTTTACTACATATTTATATTTTTAGGATTTTTTTAACTAGCTAATAATAATTTTTCTTTAGATTATTTATATAACAAAAAGTTAATATAATAGTAAGTAAATACTAGTAAAATAAAATAAAGCTATATTTTACTAAATTAGAAAGTAGGTAATAAGTTTTTTATTTTATAATCTTAAACGTTATTAAAGTATAAATATAGTATAAGTATAATAATAGTACTATACTTAGTATTATAAAAAATATTATATATAGTAATTTTTATTTTAGTGTATTATAATATTTATTTAAGTATTTTATATTATTATAGTTTACTATATTTTGTTAATTACTATTTGTAATAAACTTTTACTTATTATATTTTATAATAATATATTTCTTAAGTTAATATAATAGGTTTTAAAAAACTATAACGTATTTAATAAGTAAGTGGGTTAAATAAGTAAGTAGATTACTTTAAAACTTACTAAAAAATCAAGAATTTGCACTTAAATATCTCAATAACCATATAATAATAAATTCTAAAATTTTAATAACTAGAAGTACTTTAAAATAAAAGCTATTAAATTTTTAAAAGCTAGCAATTAATTGTTATTAAGATATTTTAAAAAAAGTAAATTTAGAAACCGAAATTCTACTATCTTAATAACTATTAATTCCTAATAACTAAAAATTTAATGGCATTTATTTCAAAGCACTTCTAGTTATTAAAATTTTAGAATTTATTATTATATGGTTATTGAGATATTTAAGTGCAAATTCTTGATTTTTTAGTAAGTTTTAAGATAACTTTCTTGCTTATTTAACCTACTTACTTATTAAATACGTTAGTACTTTTTATAAAAAGTTTTAAACTTTTAGTAAGTATAGTAATAAGTTATGTATTAATAAATTATTTTAAATATTTAATACTAGTAGTATTTATATTATAAATTTTAAACTTTTTTTTTAAAAAAAATTGCTACTAACAAAAGAATTATGTAGAATTTAAAAAAAATTGGTTTATTATTACTAAGTATTACTAGTACACTATAATAGTATAACTAATTTTTTAATATTATATTTACTTAAAAATACTTTTTTAGAATAATAAGTTTTATTTTATATTAGTAATAAAGTTTTCTAAATAAATTTATTATTTAGGTATTTATTTTTAATACTTTGTTAAATAACTTTATTTATTTTAGTTAAATTTAATTTCAATATATTATTAAATAGTTTTAAATAAAAAATTATTATTTAGTTATATAAGTTTTTTCTTAAGCTAAAGTATTTTATATGTAGTAAATAAAAGTATTTAGTTTTTTATTTTATTTACTTAGTTAGTACATAATTATAAAGTTAAACTAAAATAAGTATTTAATTTAATAAGTTTATTAGTAGCTTAATTACTTTATAGTAGTAGAGTATTATATGTTTTTATAGCTACTTAGTACTTAAATTAAAAAAGTAGTACTTTTTAGTTTAGGTTTTTTCTTTTTAAAATAATTCCTAAGTATATAATTAAAGCATAATTATTTTATTTAAAATTTTACGTATATTTATAACACACTAAAGCTAATATAAAAGTTAGAAGGCTTTACTATACTTAGTAACAAGTAGTATAAGAAAAACTACGTAAAAAAAGTAGTTATAGAAAAGTAGCATAAAAAAAGCAGTGTGAGAAAAAAAATTATATAAGAAGAAAAATAGTATTAAAAGAAAAGCAGTATTAAAAAAGAAGCAGTATTAAAAGAGAAGCAGCATGATAAAAGTCACGTTAGAGAAATAACTATTAAATTTAAATTAACTTTTATATTAAATTAGATTTAGCTTTTACATTAAATTAGATTTAGCTTTTACATTAAATTAGATTTAGCTTCTATATTAAATTAGATTTGGCTATTAAGAGGGAAACTCTCTTAACCCCTTTTTTCTCTTATAAAAAGCGCAATTTAAATTAAATTTAATATATATTAAAAAAAAGACTTCTTTAGACCCCTTTTTCCCTTATAAGAAGCGTGATTTAAATTTAATGTATAGCTTTAAAAGTAGCTTAGTATAGAACTTTAGAAGATAGTTTAGTAATAGTATTTTTAGAGTTCCCACGCTAGCTATAAGAAAGAGACAGATTTATTTAGTAAAGTATAATAAGTATACTAGTAAACTATATATTACATAAAAAAAGTCGCGTAAAAGAGGTATTAGTCAAGATATTAAAGTATTAGTTATATAAGAAAGTTTTAATATTTTTCGCTTAAAGCTTAATCCCGTAACTTAACTTTTTTTTGCCTAATAAGAATGTAAAAAACCTTAGTGCTACCTTAGTATAGTTTCTAACTAAAACTTTCTCTAATTTAAATAAAAGAAGCTTCACTACGCTCAGCAAAAATTCTGTAAAAAGGTAAATAAAGTTCTAATTTTTTTTTTTTTTTTTTTTTTTTTTTTAGTTACACAAACTAATTTTTTTTTATATAATAGTCTTTTAATTTAAATTTTTATAAATACTTTTAAGTAAGTTTACTAAACTTTATATAGTATTTAGTTAAAATAATTTTACTAAATTAAAGACTTTATTTTGTAAGTAACTAATAGCGTAGCAAAAATAAAGCTTATTTAAAGTAAGTACTAGTTTTTATTATTAGTTAGCTTATTATATAATTATTTAATAAAAGTTTTAGTTTAAAGTATTAGCTAAAAAAAAAAGTAAAAGAGTTAAATATATATTTTAAAAAAGTTAGTATGTAAGTAAAAATATTTAGAGTAAAAGTCTATATACTAGTATATAACTAATATAAAAAAGAGCTTATAACAAAGCTTTTATAAAAGCTTTTATAAGGTATTATAAATAGTTACTATAATATATTTATAGTAAGTAATATAATAACTAAATTAATAACTAACGTACTATAAATAGTATACTAATAAGTATAATAAATTTAATAGTTTTAGTCAACTATTTAGTTATTTTTATTAAAAAAAAAGGTAGACTTTAAAAAATATAGTTAAAATTTAACTACTAAATAACTAAAACAAAATATAAAATAAGTTTAAAGTATTTATTATAATAATATGTATATATTACAAGTTTAATAAAAAAAACGTTTATTATTAGGTAAAATTAAATACTAACTACTAGCATAAATATAAAAAAAGAGCTATAAAATAGTTTTAATTTTTAGAAAATTTTATACTTTAAATAAGTAACTTAAATTAAAAAAGCTAAAAACTAAACAATTATAGTAATAAAACTATAGCTAAAAATAAATAAAGTACTTTTAACTATAAAACTAGCTATATTATTAGTAAAAAAGTTTAAAGAAATTAAACTAAAATTTGAAAAAGCTAATAAGTAAAAAGAATAAAACAAAATATTATAACTAATATAATAAGTTAAAGTTAATTTAGTTAAAAAACAACAACAACTATAGTATAAGTAATGTTAGATTTATATATTTAAAATTTTTTTTTTAAAAAAATACAAATAGTAGTAATACTTAATATAATTTAAAAAAAACTAAATACTATACACAATTATATATAAAAATAAAAACCAAAAAAATTATAATTACAATAAATAATTTTACTAAGAATAAACTAAACTTAAAAACTATTAAATATTAAGTACTAAATTAAACACAATACTAGATTAAAAGTAAAATTAGTAAAATTAATAAAAACCTATAAATTAAAATATAGGTAATGTAACTTATATAAAATTAACTTCTTAAATTTTTTTAAAAATTAAAAATACTTAAACCATAAAAAAAGATTTTATAGTAAAAAGTTGTAATATAAGTATTATTTTGTATATTATTTAAGTTATATAAAATTAGTCTACTTTAAAGCATTTTTAAAGTAGTAATTTAAAAAACTAAATAACTTTTATCTACTAGTTGTTGTTAATAAAATAGCTATAAAAAGTTAAAGTATAAAGTAAGTTTCTTTTAAATAATAATAAAATATAAACAAATTAATACAAATATTTACTTATAAAACCGTTTTTCTAATAAATAAAAAAAGTATTAAAGAGTATACATTTATAAAAAAAAATTCGTATTTATGCTTAGAAATAGTAAAGTAAACAAAATACTTATTTTAAAGAAATAAGTATAAAAGCATGCTATACTTTATAAAAATAAAAATAAACTAGTAAAATTTAAATGTACTAATAATAGTACTATAAGTTTTAGAAAAAATTAATTAACTTAAAACTAAAAAAGTTATTATTAAAATAATAAGCTATAAAATTAATTACTATATTAAAATTATAAATAAAAACAAATATTGAAATAAAATTAACTTATTAAATAAAACATTATTATTAATTTAAAAAAAGGTAAATTTTATATAAAAAGTTGTTTCCATTTGCTAAATATATATATAAAGTTTTAATAATTAAGTATATTTTATAATAAGTAATAAGAAAGTTACATAAAAACAAGTATATAATATTAGGATTTTATAAGTTAAAAAAATAAAAATACTATAAAAAATAAAAAGTAGTTTAAATAACAATTAAAAGAAAATTTACGAAAATACAAACTATAAAATTACTAAATACAATTTTTTTTTAAAAAAAGTTAAAACTTAAACTTATATATAGACTATTATATAATTAATAAAAAACTAAAGTAATACATAAATACAAATTTACTAAAAAATATAAATAACTAAGTAAAACTAAATAAATTTACTAGTATAAGTTATACCTAAAAATATAAAATAGCATAATTATATATAGATTTTAAATAATTTAATAATATAATAATAAAAATTTACAACTTATTACTAGTTATATAAAAGTTAATAAATAAACTATAAAGAGTAAACTAGTTTGGTATATTTAATATTTACCTAAAAAAATACTATAACATTAAAATCAAAGAAAAATATAATTAGTTAATAGTATTTAAAATATTAGTAAAGTTTTTTAAATATTTTATTATATAATTTCAGTTAACTAATACTTTAGTAACATTTTAAGTAATAATAAATTATGTACTTTTTAAATACATAAATATATTTAACTTAACGTTTTTGTTTATATAAAAAAAATTACTTAAAAATAGGTTTAATATATTAAAAAAGTATTATAAAAACAAAAAAAATACAAATTATTTATATAATTAAAGAAAATACTATTTTTATGAAAAAAAAAGTAAACTTTTTTTAAATAAATTATTTTAAAATAGTAAAATAAGTATATATTTAAAAAAAACCCTATATATATTTTAATTTAGCTTTTTTTTTTAATAATTGTAAAGATTTTTATTTTTTATTTTTTATTTTTTATTTTTTATTTTTTTATAAAAGTTAATAAAAACACTTAAAACCTATAACATTTTAGTAAAAACTAAGTAACGTATTTTATAAGTGAGCTGGTCAAACAAGCGAGCTGATCACTTTACCAAGAAATTACGAAAACCTTAATAACTTTATCAATCCTTAATACTTTTTAATAAAAATTAAAATTTATAAAGCTGTATACTATACCTAGCTAGTATTAAATTTATAGTATAATTATATTATTAACTAATTTAATTACTTAACTAAGACTAAATGTTTAGCAAAAATAGGTTTAATAATCCTATTCCATCAAATTATTATAAAATCTTATAAGAAAATTTTTTATTACTTATTTTAAACAATTTACTTTTATAATAAAATGGTTAATAGTTTATAACTAGTCTAATTTTACTAGTTACATTATATAAAGCTAGTTTCGGCCCCTAATTTTTAATATCTAAATAAGTATTAACTTCTACTACTATTTACTAATTTAATAACTTAATTTATAAGTGTAATAAAACTTTATTAAATTTTTATAAATTTTTATTAAGGTTTAAGGAAAATATATTATCTATATACTTTTTATTAAAACTTGTTCTAATTATTGTAATTAAACTAATTAATAATATAATTATACTATAAATTTAATACTAGCTAGGTATAGTATATAGCTTTATAAATTTTAAATTTTTATTAAAAAGTATTAAGGATTGATAAAGTTATTAAGGTTTTTGTAATTTCTTGGTAAAGTAATTAGCTCACTTGTTTAACCAGCTTACTTATGAAATACGTTATAAAAATATAAAATTCTAATAAAATAATTTATAAAAAAGTAGTTTTTAAATACTTAAACATAAGTTTATAAAAGTACTAATACTTTAAATATTTAGTTTTAAATTACTTTTTATTTTAAAAACTAATAGATTAAGCTACGTATATAAAGTAATATATAGTTAAAAATATAGTAATAATTAAATATATTTAATTAAATACATATGGCTAGTGTAGACTCTTTTGTTTATTCTAGAACCTAAACTAATAATAGAATATTAAAAAAGATAATAAAAAGTAAGAAAGAGATAAAATTGTTTACAAGATATAAGTATAATAACTTAAAATATAAACTATAAAAAAAAGTAAGAAAGTAGAAATAAAGTACTATAATAGTAAAGTATTAGCTTTTTTTAGTATAAATATACTTAAGAGGTTTTCTTACTAGTAAGTTTTTTCTATAAAAGAAATTAGTTTACATGAACTTATTAAAGGAACTAAATTAAGTAGTAAATAAAAATAATAATAATTAAATATATATTTAAAAAAAAAATCAGTAAAAACTAAATTAAACTATAATATTTATAATAAGAAATTATGTATAAAAGTTCTAGTACTTAAAAAAAAAAACTTAGTTTAAAAGTATAAATTACTATATATTTTTTTTTTAAACTATAAAAACTTAATAGCATTTACTATAATAAAAATGTTAAGTTAATAATAAGTTAAGTATATTAAACTACTTATAAGTTTTAATTTTAAAATACTTTATAAAAAATATAATTAAGTAGTTAATACTTTTATTTAAAAACTTATGAACACAAAATAAAGCTTGTTTAAAATTTAATTTTAAATAAACTTTAAATAGGTTTTTAGAATATACTTATATAAAAATTACAATAATAATAATAATAATAATAATAATAATAATAATAATAATAATAATAATAATAATAATAATAATAATAATAATAATAATAATAATAATAATAATAATAATAATAATAATAATAATAATAATAATAATTAAAAGTAATTAAAAATAATAAATTAAAGTAAATCTAAATATAAAAAGTATTATAAAAAATTTATTTAATATATTTAAAATAATAAACTAGTTTAAGAAATAAACTTACATGTACATACTAAAATTATTATAATAAAAAAATTAGTTAAGACAATTATTATATTATAGTATGTAAATATTAAAAGTATTAAAAAAACTTTTATATTTTTAAATTATATAAAATTATTAAAAAGATTTTACTAATTATTTAAAATATAATAAAATTAAGTTAATATAATATAAATTACATATTTTACTATAGTTAATTATTATAGGTAAAATACTTATAGAATTTAATTTTAATAAGATTTATTATAAATTTACTGAAATTCTAACTATAAAGATATATATAATATTATATTTGTAATTATAAATAAACTTATAAAGTATATATACTTTTTACTTTTATATAAAATAATAATAGTAACTAAATTAGTTTATAAAATTTTACATAAACTCTAGTTGTAAACTAATTACTTACTAAAACTATAAATAATTTAAGGTAAATTAATAAATACTTATATAAAGATTAAAAAACTTTAAGTATTATATAAATTTTTTTATAATAAAATTACTTAAAAAGCTTATAAACTAAAAAGTAATAAGTTAAAAGTTAAAAAACTAATATTTAAAAAAATTGAAAAAATTTTATTACTTAAAAATTTTAAAACTAAATAATAAATAAAAAAACTAAATTACGTTTAAATTAAACTAGTTAAAATTAATAAATAAATAAATCTTATAAATTACAAACTTTAACTAATAAAAATAATAATAAAAAAGATTACTTAATTTTTAATATTTTGCTTTTAAAACTAAAACTAAAAACTACACTATTAGTAAACAAAATTTTAACTAAAATTAAATAGTAATTTATATAAAAAGTAAGTAAAATTCTTTAGTTGTGAAAAAAAAGTTAGTAAAATTTTTTTTTTTATTAAATTAACTATAAACTTAAAGAAAATACTTAAAATTAATTAAAATTTTAAAATACTATATTTGGCTAGTTAATTAGTTTTATTTAGTAACTTAAAAATATAAAATTAAAAAAAATTAGGTGTTTTCTTAACTTAATAAAAAAAGAAAAAAGTAATAATAATTTTTTTAATATAATAAAAGTGTTTAAAACTACTAAATTATACTTTTATAAATTTTATTTTATTATATTTTTAATTTTTAAACTTTTTAAGTTACTAAGTTTTAAATCTTAAAATTTACTTAAAATAATTAATTGTAAAACTATTAAGTACAAACATTAACTATAAATAAAAAGTTTTTAATTTTTTTAATTAAATTAGTAACTACTAATAGTTTATTAAATTACAATTAAATTTAGTTTATAATACTATTAAGATATGCTTAAAATTATAGTTAAAATACTTAAAATAATAACTAAATAAAATGTTTACTAAATAATGTTTGTTTATTAATAATAGTTTTTATATAGTATTAGTATTTCATAATTATAATTTAAAGTTATTTTTATAAAATAATAGTAATAAAAAGTTAATAATATAGCTTTAATTAATATTAAAAAAAGAAACTTATAATAAAAAAAAGTATAAATAAACTATATAAAAGTTAAAAAAATGTATTATACATATTATAAAACATAATAATATAAAAATGTAGCTATATAATAACATATAAATATAAAAGCTATAGTAGTAGTAGTAAAAAAAATTAATAATAATTTTAAAAAAAAATTATAAATAATTTAATTTAATTTTGTATACTTAATTACTTTTTAAACCCTTTTTTATATTTTATTTACAAAATATAGAAAATAATAGTAAGTTATAAACTTTTTTTTGTAGTTATAAAAACTATAACTATAATATATTAAAAAGTAGATAATAAGTAAGTAATACTATAAAAAAAATAAACGCTAACTAAATAAAAACTAGTAAAAAGTAATTAAAACTCTTTAAAAAATTAAGAATAATTTTAAGAAAAAAAACACACAAAAACACTATGTTGTAAAATTCTTATTAATATAATAAAAATACTAAAATACTAAAGCTAATATTAATATTAGAGGGGTTTACTACGCTTAGTAATAAGTAGTATAAAAAAAGCTACGTAAAAGAATAAATATAGAGAAGTAGCTTAAGAAATAGTATAAAAGAAATAATATAAAAAAAATAGTGTAAGAGAAGTAGGGTTAGAAAAGCAACATAAAAAAAGAAATAGTATAAGAAAAGAAATAGTATAAGAAGAAAAGTAACGTAAGAAAAGAAACAGCATAAGAAAAAAAATAGCATAAAGAGAAAAACAGCATAAGAAAAGAAATAATATAAAGAGAAAAATAGTATAAGAAAAGAAGTAGTATAAGAAGAGAAATAGTATAAGAAAAGAAGCAGCATAAAAAGAAAAGCAACATAATAGAAATTATATTAAAAAAATAACTATTAAATCTAAATTAACTTCTACTTTAAATCTAAATTAGCTTTTATATTAAATTAGAATTAGCTTTTATACTAAATTAGATTTAGCTCCTATATTAAATTAGATTTAGCTATTAAGGGGAAGACCCCTTAAATCCTTCTTTCCCCTATAGGGAGCGTAATTTAAATTAAATTTAATATATATTAAGAAAGAGACTCTCTTAGACCCTTTTTCCCCTACAGGGAGCATAATTTAAATTAAATTTAATATATATTAAGAAAGAGACCTCTTTAAACCCTTTTTCCCCTACGGGGAGCGTAATTTAAATTAAATCTAATATATATTAAGAAAAAGACCCCCTTAAACTCCTTTTTCCTTTATAGAAAGTATAATTTAAATTTAATATAAAGCTTTAGAGGTAGCTTAATACAGGACTTTAAAAACAGCTTAATATAAAACTTTAAAAGTAACTTAATATAAGACTTTAAAAGCAACTTAGTATAAACCTAGATATAAATTAGTAAATAAATTAGTAAAGGCCTTAATAAAGCTAAATATTAGCTTAATATAGTATAAGTACCTAGCTTTTTAAGTACTATAATTTATTTTATTAGTAGCAGTATCTTTAGGGTTACCACATTAGTAGTAAGGAGGTATATTTATTAGTAAAAAATATAACAAAGTTCTTCAGTATTAATCACGTAAGAGAAGTATTTATTAAGTGAAAAACTATAATAATAAGAAATAATAGTAAATTAATATTCCTCACTTACAGCTAGATTACGTGATAAAGGAATTTCTTAATTAATTAAAAGATAAAAAACTTCAGCGCTATCTTAAAGTAGTTTTAATTAAATAAAATTTCTTTAATTAAATAAAAAGAGCTTTACTACACTCAGCAATAATATAATTAATTACTAAATTATAAAAATTACTAAATTATAAGTACATTTTTTAGTGTTATAAATATTATATTAATTTTTTTAACTTATACTACTATAAGCTATTTTTAAATAATAACTACATTATTAAAGGCTTTTTTAAGTACAAAATAAGTCCTTTTATTATATTCTAGTAATTTATAAGTGTTATAGTATTAAATAGCTAAAGTTAAAGTCTTTAGTATTATATTACTACTTTTACTTATAGTAGCTTATATAAAGTTCTAAAAATATTATAATAGCTTAATACTCTTACTAACTATAAAACACCTTTCTTTAGGTAATATATTTAACTTTAATATTATACTTTTTAACTTATTTAGTATTATTAACTTATAATTCTTTAATTTATTTACTTAAAATAGAAAATTTTTACAAAGCTATTTTAGCTATTTTAACTAATTTAACTATTTTTTTAATTATAAGTAAAGTAGATTACTACTTAAGCTAATATTATTATACTTTAATTACTATTTACTACTTTTTTACTTATTGTACTGTTTTAGAAGTGTTTAATACTAAATTAACTAAGAAAAATAAAAAAAACTAGTAAAGATATTAAAAGGTAAAATTTACTTAACTTAATAAAAGCTTTTTCTAAATTAAATAGAAAAATGCCTATAGTTTTAAAGGCACTTTTAATATTATTATTACTAAAAGCTACTAGTTAAAGCTTTATATAGATATAATAAAAGTTATTATTTATAATATAATTCTAACTATTATAAATTAAGTCTTAAATACTATTATAAAAGTGTTTTTTTAAGTCCTTAACTTTTTACATATAGTACTCTCATAACAACTTTTAATTATTATATATAAAATACTTTAACTTAAAAAAAAACTTAAAAAATTTAATACTAAATACTTTTTTACTTTAAATTACTTAATAACATACTAAAACTAAACTAAAGTAAAATAAATAAGTTTATTTAGTAAATAATTAATAAAAAATTTTAAATAATAAGTTTATTTAAAAAAAAATCAAATTTAAAAAAGAACTTAATACTCTAAAAAGATTTTTTTAAGTTAGTATAAAAACTAAAAAAGTTAATTATATTACTATATTTATTTATTATTTTTATGTTGATTTAGGTAGTAGTATACTATACAGACCTTTTATAAACTTAATTATATAAAGAAAAATCTATTACAGGGCATATAGCCTCCGCTTTTAAGAAAAACAACTTTTATTTCTTTTGTTTATTATATACGGCCTATTTCCTTACTGCTTGTAGTACCTTTTATAAAGTAAAAAAAGTCCGTAACTCTAATCATAGCGCTTTATCTACTTATTATAAGTACTTTTCTATTTATTCTTTATCTTATAGAGTAGTTCTACAGCTAGAGAGAACTATAGTAAAATATCTATTTTTATAAGCTAGTATAAAAGCTTAGCTATACCCTCTACTAACTCTATAAAATACTAGAAATTAATTTTACTAGTTTCTGTATCTTGTAAAGCTGTTCTTGTATTTATAAACTAAGAATAATATAAAATAATATGTTTTATTATCTCTTGTCTATAGCTGTAGATGTATGTAGTAGTAAGAAAATTTTTTAACCAGACTTTTATAAGAAACACTATAAATCTAATTTATTTTATATAAACCTAAATAATAATTAAGCTTTCTACTTTATAGAGGTCTATATAGGTTTTAAGGACTTCCTTTTCTAAAGCCTATTAGCATGCTTTAAAGAATTATATATATATTATATATTATATAACGTATTCTACAAGCGAGTGGCCCACCCAAGCGAGCGGCCTATCTCATTAAGTTTCAACTCTTTTGCACACTCATAACACCGCAACACCAGCAGCTATTGCTATAATATTTGGGTAGTAGATAGCTAGTCTATTTCTCAGCCTTTTTGCAAGTCCTTGAGTTGTGCCCAGGTTCGCAGCAGTGTTTACAGCGCCTTTGCTTTGGCGTGTCAGCCATCACACGCCTGCTACTCTAGCACGTTTCAATCCCAATTTGCGCATCAACGTTTGCTTGAGTAATTATCTCTGAGCTCTCTGCCTTTGTTAACGTTCCTCGCTTCTGAATTCGCTTTTTTTGGCGCTTTTTACGTTGTGTTGTAGCCTCATTTGCCTTTTGAAGCTTGGTAACCTCTGAGCGCAGTAATACGGCTTCATGCATCATCAGCTCAGCACCCTTTGTAAGCCGATGAATTGACTCAAAAATGTGTGTAGGTGAGCTATTTTGATGCTGCTGAATCTGGTTACGAATTAGAGCATTTTAAGACCCTAATTCAGCAGCCGTTTTAGGTGTTTTTGACTCCTAAATGGTGTCCTCTGCTACAGGGGGGGATGGCGTCCGAAGCTGAACATCAAGCTTTGAGAGTACAGCGTCTGGGTCGAATGGGATTAAGCCAGCACCTTGAAAGCCTACACGGATGTTGCTTTCTGTAAATGTGGCTTGATAGGCTGCTTTAAACGCTGGTAGAAACTCAAGCTTCGTGACGTGGTAAATGTGGTTATGGATAAGATCCTCAACTTAGCGCCTATATGCATCTTTCAAAGGTGAAAAACAGCCCACATCAAGTGGCTGAAGTAGATGCGACGAATGAGATGGCATGTAAAGCGTAATAATACTCTTCTCTTTACAAAGCTGCTGAAATTCAAGCGAATTATGGCTTTCATGGCTATTGATTATTAGCAGACGATGGACGCCTACTGTACGACCCTTTATATGCTTATCAAAGTACTGTAGCCACTTAATACCAAGCTCGTTATTTGTCCAGCCGTTGTCGCTTAATGAAATAACCTAATCTGGTGGTATATCGTTGCCCTCGTACCATGCAGAAAGGTGGTACGTTCCTGCAAAGATGATGAATGGTGGGATTGCCTATCCTTTCGCGTTGATACCCTGGATTACCGTAACCCACTCGCGATTACCTGGCTGCACTGCTTTACGTCAATTACGTCTGTCAGAGCCTGTAACAACCTTACCACCTGAAATAACACCCATCTGGAAGCCAGTCTCGTCAAAGTTGTAGATGTCTTCTTTAGTAATATCGTACTTCTCAATCATACGCTGTACGCGGTCGAACTAAGGCTTAATAATCTCAGGATCCTCACATAAAGCTCTCTAGTAGTCGTACCTTCGATTGTAGACTGTTTTGATCTCTGGAGTTCGCTGTACAAAGTTCTCTAGCTAGTTCTTGCCAACTAGGCTAGCAGAGCGCGCAGTAAGTAGATGATTAGCCATATCTCTTACAGCACCAAGCCTAGGGGGAAATCCTCGTAAATCTAGGTCGAGTACATGTTGAACAATAACCGATTCTTCTAGCTTAGTAAGCTTCTTTGAATTGGGTTCGCAATCGCGTCGTAAGGTGGTTCCAGTGCGTCGCCGTTGAAGCGTTGTTTGGGGGATATCATATACCGCTGCAGCGTGTCACACGCTTTGTAATTGGCTTTTCTTAATTACTAAGATAGCTAAGGATAGCCTACCTTCGTTATGAATTGATTGAGAGTTGCTTCGTTGTTACATCGCGCTTGAAAGTTGGTAGGTCGCGTTTTGTTTATGAGGTGGGCCACTCGCTTGGGTGGGCCACTCACTTATAGAATACGTTAGTAGAGTTTACTATAGCTTATTTACTTAAGCTTTTTATTATACGCTTAAGCATATAAGTTCTCTAATTTACTTTTTAAGTCTATTTTAGTAATATTATTATTTGCTTTTTAAATAAACTAATACGCGCATCCGTCCTTTTAGGCTATATAAATAGTATTATTAGTAAAAGTGTAATTCTCCTCCTATTATAAAGCCTACTATATATAAGTGTCTTTAAAAGAACTATATATATATAAGACTATATAAGTCCACTAAGAGTCCACTTTAGAGCTATTCTATAAAATAAGTACTTTAAAACTATTTATTACTATTATTATATACTATACCCTATAATCCTTTTTATATTTAGTAGATTATTTTACGTTACTTATAACTCTCTTAAGATAATAAGCTGTTTGTGTCTTGTAGGAGTAGGTTTTATAATAATTTAATACTATATAACTATTAGCTCCTTAGCTTTTTATTAACTAAGTTTATATTCTACTATTTTATTAAGTCCTACTTGAGTTTACTTAAGACTAATAACTTACTAATAGCTTAAGTCTATAGTATCTAGAGAGTAAAGTTTTAGATATAAATAAGTTAACTACTTATTAAAAGTTATAAGCACTATATTATTTAAGATCCTTTAATAAGTTATTATTAAAATATAGCTAATTATCTATTTAGTTATTAAGTCTACTAAGAGTCTATTATTAAGTCTCTTATAGGTAGTCTAGAATTTTAGATTATTTCTATTCTTAGTATAAAGCACTCTTAAAGCGGCATAAGTATAGAAGTATTTTATTATATTATTAAACCAGAATAGCTAGCAGGGCAGCTTTTTAGATAATATATTAAATAGTTTTTACTTAGTTCTTTTATTCTTTTATTATTGTCTGTGTGCTCTTAGTATTAAAAACTTTATTATTCTAGTAGTTTTAAAAGTTAAGCTTTTAAAGAGTTTTCTAGTAATATTATATATTATATACTAGTAATAAACGCAATCCTTACTATTAATTTACTCTAGAGAATAAAATAATACGGAAAAGAACCTTTATATAACAGTATAGGTCAGATTATGATTTTAGTATTCTCTATATATTACTATAATTAACTAGTAATATTAAATAATAATAAACTTAAAATTTTTTTTTTTTAAATTATACATAACTTTTTTACTAATAGTTACTTAAATTATAAAAGGACTTTTAAAATTTTATAATATAAATATTATTAATTTTAAATATTTAAAACTTTTGTTTATTTTTTAAAAAAAAATTGAAGAATATTTTAGTAAACTTTATTACTAACTTTTTAAATTTTAAAAACTATACTAATATTATAATTATAGTTAACTATTTTATAAAATACAAAAAAGTAATTTTTATAGCAAGATAACTATTATAAATGTAGTTTATTTTTTTTTTACTAATATATATAAATAAACTATAGCCTTTTAAAACTAATTGTATTAAATTAAAAAAAATATTTAACTTTTATAATAAACCTTATAAATAACTATAAATTATATTTTAACTATTTTTTATATATTACTTAAAAACTAATAGCTAAATAAAAAAGCTTAATAGTATAATAAAATAAGTTCTATATATATATATAAACTACTAGTAAAATAACTAAATAAACTAGTTTTTTAATATAGTTTGAAGATAATAATACTATATTTAAATTTATAAAAGTTTTTCATTTTTAGTTAATATAAGCTAATATTTTATAAAAATTTAAAAATATTTTTATTATTATAAGTTTTAAAAGCTAACTATTATTATAGTTAGCATAAACTTATAAGTAATTACAAGTAGTTATAAGTAATAAAATATTATATTAAAGCTACTTTAGTATAAAAAAGAGAAAAAGAAAAAAGTAAGACTTTTATAAAGTGCTTTTAGTGTATACATAAAAGTATAATACATAACTTATAAATATAATAAGTAACTTACTTATAAAACTTTTTATATAATTATAGAATATAGCTATAGCATGTAATAAGTTGTTATATTATAATTTTTTTAAAAGAGTAGAATTGTTTTTAATTCTATAATAAAATAAGCAAAAAAGTAAAGTAAAATATAGACTTTAAGTTTTTTTATTAGTTTTTTCTTTTTCTTTTTACTTTCTTACTTTTTTTAGTTACTAGATTATTTTTATTTGTAAGTTCTAGTATTTTTTATTAGTAAGTTTTTAGCTAGGCTTTTAAGTATATAAGTAAACTATAAGCTTTTTAAATTAAGTTAGTAAGTTTTTTTTAGTTTTTAGTTTTATAAAATATAATTTATAAGCTTATATAAAGCTTAATTTTAAATAAGTATATTAAGTTTTTTTTTTTGTATTATTTATAGCTACTAGTGTTATTTTTTATACTATATTATTTAAAATAAAAAAATAAAAGCTAAAAGTATATAAGCTAAATTAAAATTAGTAATAGTTATTACTAAATTAATAAGAACTTATATATATATATAGTAATATTTTTTTTAAGTTTTTTACTTTTTATATTTATATATAAAGATATTAGTAACTACATTTACTAAATTAAATTAGTAGGTAATATAAAGATAGTAGTTAATAAGTATATTTACTTAATAAGCTTACTATTAATTAAGTAAATACTTAGTAGTAAAGTACTCTAAAATATAATAGTTAGTAATTATTATTAAAAATATTATTTATAAACTTATTAACTATAAATGCTACATTTCTAAACTTTATTCTACTACTAGTATTTTTTTTATTATAAATTTTATACTACATCTTAACTTTATATATAACTTTTAAGTAAAAGGCTATAAGTTTTTAAGTTTTATTATTTTACTTTTAAGTTATTATATTAACAAGTATTTTATTACTTGTATTAGTTTTTATTTAAATTTAATAGTAAAGTAAATAGTAAGCTAAAATACTACATAATAGTACTAAAGCTCTAGCTTTTTTAAATACTTTAAACTTAATATTACTTAAAAAATACTATATACCTTTTTATATAAGCTTTAAAAGTAGTTTAATAATTTATTTATATTTTTTTTTTAAAAAAAACTTAGTAAAAATTACGAAAACTAAAAAAAGAATATACACTTTTAAGTGTAGTTAGTAGCTTTTAATTCTTAATAATAGTAACTTTTTTAAAATTTATAATAACTTTTAAAGTATTAATAATAAATTTAAGAAATTTTATAAATGTAATATTAAACTTACTTTTATAAATATTAACTTATTATTATAGGAGGCTATAAGCAGTGATATCTGAATCTATAATAAAGTTAAATTAGTTTACTATATATAGAACTTAAGTGATTATAAGAGGAATTACTAAAGAGAGAATCTCATACAGGGAAAATAGATAATATAGAGACTAATAACTAATATAAGCTAAATAGCTAGATAGTTAGATAACTAGTTAACTAGCTAGCTAGCTATACGTTATAGCGGAAATGTATAATATATAATACTATAAAGTCTTAAAGTTATATAAAAGTTAATTATTTCTACTAGCTATAAAAGCAGGTAAGAATATTATCTATCTAATAACTAATATAATCACGTGATACCTATGCTATTACGTGATATTATATAGTAATATTTTCTTATATAGTGCCTTTAGCTTATATCTATAATATATTTCTACTCCTTAAGTTTTTTACGTCCTTGTGAAGACATATCGCCTAAAGAAACAATATTAAAAAGAAAGAAAAGAAAGAAAAGAAAGAAAAAGAAAAAAAAGTATTAGTACTTTTATAAAGCATCTTTTATAATAATAAGAGATATAATAAAATATTTATTTAAACTCTATATAGAGTGAGCTAAACGTACGTATCTATATAAAAATATCTAATCTAAATAAAGAAATTTTATATATATAGTTTCTTTTATCTTCTCTTAATTCTCTAGTTAAGGTAAGCTTATTATGAAATATAAGTATTATCTATACAGTACTACTAATATATATTATAATATTATTCTATTTAATAACCTTTTAATTATATAGGATTATTTATTACTATTTTTAGAATATATAATTAGTTTTTAGTGTCTTTATATAGCACTTCTGTATATTTTCTTTTATTACTTACTTATATTTTATGCTACTTAAGCTAGAAAGTCTGGGATTAGCTAGTTAAAAAATTAGTATTATTTTAATTAAATTATTAAATTTATTATCTCTAATACTACTCTTATATTTTGGTTTTTATATTTTTTTATTTAGATTATATTTTTATAGCAAGTTCATCTGCGACTACTCTGTTTTCTTATTATTTAAATTCTAAATCTTTTTTTATATTTATTATTTAATTTTGCGTGCCTGTTGCTGTTTAGTGCTTAATTTAATAAAATATTTTTAAATCTAATAATCTTACTTCTTTTTTTATTTCTTGCTATTATTATCTTGTTTATCCTGCTAGCTTTTTTTTAGATTATAATTAATTAGTTTAGTATTATTATCATCAGCATCAAACTAATCGTTATATTCTATATTATAGAAATAATTAATTTAAAAGTTTATATTAAATATATCTTGTTTAACTGTGCGGAGGTTTGAGTTAGTAAGTTTTATTTTATTCTTTTTATTACCTACACCGTTTTCTAGCTCTTTAAATCTCTTTTTTTTTTATAATTTTATTTTATTAACTCTAAGAGTTCGTTGTCACCTAACTTTTTTTTTTAATTAAATATATTTATATTATCTAGTTAATGTTACCTATATAAGGCTAATTATTTTCTAAAATAAAAATATACTTTTATTAGTATCTTATAGTTAATAGATTTTTTATATATATTATTTAACTTATAATATATATATATATATTTTTAAATAGAAAACTCCACATGCACGTTTCACATACACGTTATTTAATAGAAAATTATTATTAATTATCTTAACGCTTTCTTACGGAGTTATGTTAGTATATATTTTAAATATATTATATCTACTTTATTATAATAGTTTAGTAGCTAGTAAAATTCTTAATTTTACTATATTATTTTATTTAACTTATGTGTTCTATTAGTGAGTTATGAATAAAATTACTAGTTTTATTTAATTATTTATAGTCTTCTTCTCCTAACAACTGCTAACCTGATTCTGAATTTAATTAAAATACTTAATAAAAATAATAAATACTACTTTATTTATATTAGTTATATATATATAGCTTTATATAAAAAGTATAAGCATATTAGCTACTAAGTTCTTATAAATCTAGTATTAAGTAATTAGTTTTATTTTATTGTAATCTATTAGGTACGCGGATAAGCTCTATATATATATTAATATTAGCTATTTAATATTTACTAGTATAATTTATTTCTTATTATTTATATATTTATCTTTCTTATTAAGCTTTGTTTTTTTGTTACTAGTTGTAATATAAAGCTATAGCTTATATCTTTTCTAAAATAAGCTCTTAGTATTATTATCTCTAATATCCTATATTTATATCTTTTAACTAGGTGTGATGACTGTGGATGATGTTATACTATTTTATAAAATAAACTTTAGCAAATTAGCTCTAAAGAGTATGCTTTATTTATTTTTATATAGAGTATTAATATTTCTTCTACTTCCTATAGTTAGTGCCATTTTCTTAAGATTATTAATATTTAGAAATTTCTTATTATTATTATTATTAATGTTTTTTATTATTTATAGATAGTTTTATCTGCTTAGTATATAAAGTTTATTAATTATATCTCTTTATAATTAGTTTATTTTTAGAGGTAATAGTAGTTCCTGTTGTTTAAGCTTATTAAGTATAGTTAACAGAACTAGATCTAGCTCTGTAGAGTTAGATAGATATATTCTATATAATTCTAATATACTTATTTAATATTTAGTAGAGAGAGTATGCCTTGCTTTATGCTTACTAAACTCTTTATTACTTTAATACTAAAAGAAATAAGGATTACTTACTTTATATATAAGTTTTATATAATTTAGAATTGCTTGTTCTTATCCTGCGTAAGGTTTTATACTATTTAATATTATTTATTAGTTTTATATACTCCTCTATATAATAAGCACTATTTTTTATTAGCTAGTCTGAAGACTACTATTCTATTCTTATTTATAACAAAAAGGTAATTCTTTAGCCTATGATTTAGTATTATCTATTTCTATAAGTTAAAATCAGCTAGCTAATGCTTAATTAGTATATCTTTTTTAATACTATTTATTTTCTATAGTATAATAAGCTAGTTAACGTGCTTATTTATTAAGTATACGCTAGTAAATAAAAAGTTATTTTTAGTAATATTAATTAGTTAATTATAGTAAAGCAGGTGATCTTAGAATCTTATATTACTACTATTATATTATAACTAAATATTATTACATTTATTCTTTCTATTATTAAATAGAACTAGTTAATAATAAGAGATAGTACTTAAGCTCTTATCTAATATATTAACAACAGTTTATATAATACTTAGACTAAGTTTAGTAATTATTATTCTCTTATTATAAAGTATTAAAAAAATATAATTAGAAAGTCTATATATAGATTAAGATTTCTTAAAATTTAACTCTATCTCTATATTATTATTTATAGGATCGTTTTGTTAACTGTAAAAGTAATATTTATATACTTAAAAGATTTTATTAGTATGCATGTGTGATATATCTATTTTTATATAATAATAAAAATAAAAATAAAATCTTATAATAATTAAGATAACGTTACGCCGTAACTATTATTATTAAATAAAATTAATACTAAACTAAATTCTAATAAAAGCTAAATACCATACACCGTAAATTAAAAAACTTTATTTAATTTTAAAGATTATTTACTTTTTTATTATAATATTTACTTAAATAATTATGCTTTACTATTATTTTATTTTTTAAATATTAAAGCTTTTACTTCCTCCTTTTACTTACAGTTAGTGGTTATTTTTTTTGGTGGTAATAATCTATTAAATTTAGTAATAAGTTTCTTATTAATGTAATTTATTATTATCTATTTATTATATACAGAGCTATAACCTTTCTATTTAACTAGGTATTATATAATAGGCTTTTTATATCTTCCTATTATTATTATACATCTATTTAATAACTTTTTAATTTTAAAATATATTAATATTTTGTTATTATGTTTGTTTTTAACTGTGCTAGATTCTTTAGAAATTAGTTACCTATATAAATTATCCTAATTAAAAGGTTCTAAGTATTTAATTAATATAGTAGGATAGATTTTTTTAGTGGATAAAAACTTTAATTTAGTTTTATTATTTTCTACTATCTATTTAATTAGAAACAGTCCTTTATATTATTATCTAATCTTTTAATAGACTTTTGGAATTATGAATCTTTTATAAAACTAAATATTAACCAAGTCTCTAGATTTTAATTTTAATAGAGTATACTTATTATTATATTTTTTTTATTTAAATTATTGTAAATATAAGCGTATCTGTTGTTTCCTTATATAAGAATTTTTTTTCCTTTAATACGTCTTTAAACAGGTAATTAATTAGTAATTTTTTAGAAAACTTAAAGCCATAAATCACCTTATTAGGTAATAAACTAGTTAATGTATTTATGAAATTATTTATAACTTTTTAAATTATAGGTAATATTTTAATCTAATAATTATGCCCTTCCGCTAGGTGAAATCTTAAGACAATTTTAAAAATTTAATTTATCTATTTAGACTATTTATTTATTTATAAGTAGTATATAATTAACATAAGGATTTATATTCTTAAGGTTTTAAAAATATCTTTTTATAGTGCCTCTATAAATCTGCTATTTTAGTTACTAATAATTATATATAAAATATCCTAATTAATTAAAGCTACTAGAAATAGCTATATTTATTTCTTTATATTTTAATTTTTTTATTATAGGATAAGCGCTATCTTCTTTAAGAACTTATATATTACTATTATATATATATTAAATCCTTTATTCTCTAGTAATTCCCTAATAAAATTAATTATAACTATATTAAATAGAATGAGAGGTGTTTAGATTAAATAGAGTTAATTATATAGCTTATAACATCTCATTTAATACTAACTATATTTTTAATAATAATTAATATATTCATCCAGGTACTTAGTAAGCTTTTAGATGTAATAATTTATTCTAATAGCTTTATAAACTCTATAGAAATTAGTATAATACTGCTTATTATAAGTTTACTTAAAAATATTATCTTAAAGCATTTTTAGTATCACCAGCTATAAACACCTATCTAATTAATTAATATAATATAAAAGGTCTTTTTTAAAAATATATGGGATTAGTATCTCTTTTTTATTTATCTTAGGCCTATATAGTTTTAAAATTTTAATTATATTTAACTAGTACTTCTCTTTCTTATACGCTTTTTTTTAACTAGTTTTTAAAGCTTTTATTTAATCTTACTAGGCCACGAAGTCCTACTGCACGCGTCCTCGTCGCCGTGGCTGGAAATATTCATTAGGGAAGCTTCTCTGATGGATAGCTAAGTGCAGAGGCGGTGGATGGTAGCTTGCAGCTCGCCGCTGTAGGCTGTTGGGGCGTGAAGTCAGCGCGATGAAAATTTTCATCGACGCGCTGCCCGCATCACAACCACATTACCTACTGCCTCCGCTTAAGCAATGCGATCATCTATCTAGGGAGGCCCATCAGGGGAAACTGGGATACGAAAACCACCCGACGTACGACTACCTGGCTCGCAGCCAGGCCCGAAACTGGCCTTATTTAGCCAGCCGATGTGGACGCGTCCTAGGCGTACGACAGGACACCCTTGGGCTTGCACTAGCTCTGAGACCGAGGGATGCGGCGAGGGCGTAGGGAACCTCTTTTTATGAGAACTTGTTAAGGTTAACGCGTCGCAGATACCTCGTACGAAACTTGTTAAGGCTCCAACCGCGAAGAACTTGTTAAGGCCCCATCTAGAGAACTCGTTAAGGCCCCTCCACGAGGGCCTATCCAGTACACTAGGCGACTTATAGGAGGGTCTTAATAGGCGTGGTGCACGCAACCTAGAACGAAGTCCAGCGGTGGGGGGAGGCTTTGGAGGAAACACAGGCCAGTCAGACGAGGACTCGACGGTTAGAGACACAGGCCAGCTCATACGAAGGGGGGACACAAGCTTGGTTAGTAGAGAGAGTGGAGCAGGTTGCCTGGCATGGAATCTGGTCTGTGGCCCACTCTGCAAGACATGGTCGGCCTGTTATGAGGAGACTCTTACAGGCAACGCGAAACAGGAACCAGAGGTATGTCGGGAGTTGTGCCCCTATATTACCTCTGGCCTCTCGCAGGGCGTAGTGCGTAGTAGCCACTGCTGGCCTGGGATTACATTGTGGCCAGAGAGACTACTGCGTGGCTTGAGAGAACGGATGCGCGTGTCAGTGCATTAACAGACGGAACCGTTCGCTAGGACGGCATACCAGTGAGATGTGCTTAAGGAGCAAACAGGAGTTACCCAGGCGGAAGAGGTTTTGGGTCGGCCTCAACCGTGGAAGGTGTGTGAGGTGTCCAAAAGGTGTGACAAAGCCACTGGAAAACTGGGGTAGAGGTCTGGATAAGCAGGCATGTCGAACTCTACTGTATTACTAGCACTACTAGCTAATATATAACTACCTGACTACACAAATGACCTAGCAACTCTTACCCTTGAAACCGAGATTAGAAAGATTAACATCCATAATGTGTACAATAGACATGCTGACCTAGATATCGAGATACTTACCTCTCTCCTAGAGGAGGAAGGCGAACACATTCTTTTAGGTGACTTCAACCTACATCATCCAAGCTAAGGAGGCCCATGAGTGCGGAGACCGGAAGCAAAAGCAACACAACTCTACAATATAACACGGGAAATTCTCTACCTCGCCACCCCAAGAGGACTTGACACATGGAGGAGAACCAAAGATGCGGCCGATTTCTCTACCATAGACCTCACCTTTCTAACAGAAGCACTGTCAAGAAGGTTAATCTCATGCCACAAATATGAAGAGATAACAACAGATTCAGACCATGAGCCTATCGAAACAATCCTTGACATCCAACCGCCGCTTCGCAACGACCGAAGACGCCTTTGGAAACATGTCAACTAGACGGACTTTAAAAAGGCACTAGTGTCTCAAATGGAGAAAAGAACCCAATACCTACCTAGGGAACCCCCCGGCGAACCGTTCACCAGGGGACCCCCGCCCAGAGCTGGGTACCCACCTCTACTAACAATTGCTGATACCGAACAATTCTCCCAGGCACTAGAAGATGCTCTCACAGCTACTATCAATGAACAAGTACCCTTCGCTAGACCATCAGAGAAAGCGGACCCCCAAATGACACCTGAAATAAAAGCCAAAATCAAAGAAACAAAAAAGGCAAGGAGACAGGCTCAGCAATCGGGACTAGAAACGGACTGGGAGACATACAAGACTCTAGAAAACGAGAAGAAACGGCTCATTCGCCGAACATCAAGGAACTAATGGCGGTTTGCTGTAGCCACGGTCATAGATCAGAACAAAGGACTCTAGAAGCTAGCATAATAGGCCAAAGTCGCACATACACCAAAAGAACCACCCTAAGTACCTGACCTACAAGGACCAGACAAACGCATGGTCGTTGACAATGATGGGAAAGTAGAGCTCCTACTTCAACATTTCTTCCCACCTACACGTGATGCAGACCTCTCGGACCTAGAGGTAACAAGAAACATTCGTGAGATACTAGAAGAAGACCAATGGATGGAAAACGACGCCCAAGCAATATCCAAACTATGGCAGGAAACAGCCGGAGCCCAAAGAGAGGACGAAAATCGAATCCTAGATCTCACCTCTCACTTTATTATGGCGGAAAAAGGAAGACTGTTCTCAAGCCCAGAAATACTAGAAGATGAAATCTATAGCATTGTTGCCAAACTCTCTAAAGATAAAGCCAGCGGACCATGTGGAGTCACTAATAGATGTATTAAGAATTATATAGCAACACTAAAGAAACCACTCTGCTACTTGTTTCGAGCATGTCTTCTTCTAGGACACCACCCAACTAATTTTAAACGATCGGTCACGGTAGTCCTCCGTAAACCAGACAAGAAGAGATATAATACTCCAAAAAGTTGGAGACCAATAGCCCTCCTATCTTGTATAGGGAAAATCTTAGAGGTAGTGGTGGCTAATAGACTTAACAACCTAGTAGAACGATTCAATCTATTACTACTAAACTAAATGGTAAGACGTGGAAGATTGATAATTATGGCACTAGAGTACCTAGTAGAACTAATATATACCGCATGGCAAACCGGTAAAGTCGTTACGGTCCTTAGTTTAGATATTACTAGAGCGTTTAATAAAGTTAACTATAAGAGACTCTTGTCTAACCTAAAAGAAAAGGGCATCCCCGAGTGGATCGTCTGATACGTTAAGTCCTTTTTAGAAGAACAGATAACTAAAATCAAGTTCTCAGGCTTCTCCTCTAACTATAAGAGAGTGAGATGTGGTATTCTATAAGGTAGTTCTCTATTACCCATACTATTCCTCTTCTTTACGGCACCCTTACTAGAAAACATCACGGAGACGGAGTCTCTAGTATATATGGATAATACCTATCTTATAGTAATCTCTCTAAACATTCAAAAGAGCTGCACGATAATCGAAAAAGCGTATGAGTAGTGCTAGATTTAGGCAAAAACACATGGAGCATAATTTACGCTAGACAAATATAAAATCATATACTTCGTAAGAAAACGTGGCATAGGAAACGAAAGATCAGCTCTACTTAGGATTAAAGGCTTTATAGAGACACCAGCCAACTCCATGCGGATATTAGGAGTAATTGTGGACAAAAAACTAAATTAGCACCTACACATCAAAAACACACTTAGTAAGGCTAAAAACCTAGAGAATGCCCTAAGAAGACTTATGAGATCCACTTGGGGAGCGAATATAAGAAACTGTAGACAACTATACACCGCTCTAATCCAACCAATTATTACTTATGGCTGTGAAATCTGGTATAGACTAGATCGGGCAAAAGGCTCTATCTTGAAATCTGATTTATAGAAACTTCGAGCAGCGTAGAATAGGTGCATTTAAATAGTCATAAGAGCATACAAGGCCATACCTATTAAACTATTAGAAAAGGAAGCATGGATTGAGTCCATTGATCACTTTATAGAGAAACGAACATTACTTATAAGAATATCATGGATAGACTCTCCAGTTGGGAAAACATTCCAAAACCTCTGCGACTGAATCAGAGGATAATGCCGTAATCAGCTAAAGTACATGCTAGGTGAAAGAATAGAGAAACTCGCTAACGTAATGATTTAGCGCGCATTAACACAGAGGGCACAGAGGGCACAAAACCCTAAGTAGGTGTAAAACCCTAAGGAAACTCTAGTAGAACAAAAGGCTGCATACAGAAATCTAGTTAAGGAATAGTCCGAGAAGAGAGTTAAAAAGCGATGGGAGATCTATACCAAAAGCCGAAAGAAGAACCCTTATGCACCGGTTGTGATACAGGGCAAATGGGGTAAAGCTAATATGCGAAGACATAAAGGCCTTACTAGAGTATAAAGCTCTATTATCACCTTATATTATACTAAAGCAATTAGCTTCAGATCCTTCTTATATAAGATGAGAGTACCATCTGTGCTCTCTCCTAACTATGACTATAGTAGAAGGCAAACTGCTTATCATATGTTTATATAGTGTTCACGCCTTAATAAAGAAAGGATCTAACTTTGGAATATCATAGGGACCTCGGATTTCCGGATCTAGATAAACGATAATGAAATACTACCAAAGGTCGCTAATTAGGCTATGTGAATGTTGGGGCTAGACTAATTCTCATAGGCGCACGCGTATAGAGAGGAGGAAGAGGAGAAATTACAGATCACACGGGAGAGAGAGACAGAGAGGAGGAAGAACGGGATCTATTAATGGCTTAAGATAAGGCAGAGAGAATGGCTTAATAGATTATAGGTGAAGTAGGAGTAGAACAACACGTAGATTATAGTGAAACCTCATGGGTAAACGGGACCACTATATTCATCCTACCTTAGGAATTTGCTCTATCTGGGAGTGGCATCTTTAGAATAGAGCAGAACCCTAATGAGTAGAGAGAATTGGTGAACTCGCGGGAGGGAAATATAAAGTGTGGTGTAAGGTTTTTATCCTGTGTTAAGTTAGATATTAAGTGTAAGAAAGTGCATCTCAGCGAAGCTCAGATGTAAGAGGCGGATATTCTTCGGCCTGTAAATAGACTAAGCTACTTTTGTGCACACCCTTAGTAGGGGTCTAAGCATACAGAGATAACCTATATAAGATGTATAATTAGATAGAAGGTTTTTCTCTTATATAGTTTCTATAGACACCCCGCATGGACCCTTAAGGGATCTTAGTTAGAAGAATTGAACTTATTATTATTTAATCTTACTACTATAGTATAGTAAGCGTATAGAAAGTTCTCTATACTTATATTATATACTTTTATTAATAAATTATTTAAGATATTTATCTTAAGATTTTTTAAATTTCCTTTAAGGTTCTCCAGCCTTAATAAGGTGTCTAATATTATATATTATTATTCTAGAATATATTATATATTTAGGTAGTACTATAAAAGATATTATAAAGCTTATATAAGCTATATATTTAGCTTATTAGTTAATAAACTAGTTAAGAATATTTGTTTTATTATATTAGTTATTATAGTATAGTCTATTAGCATAATTAGTAGTTTTAACTTAGATATAAAGTTAATTATATACTATACTCTTTATATAGTTTAGACTAAATATGTTACTTTAAGCTTTATAGGCTAATATAATTACTTTACTAGTAATAAAAGCTTTAAAAGAAAGTAAATTAGCTAAAAGTTATTTCACTTAATATCCTCCGTATTAGCTGAATTGTTTTTAGTGTAGTAGATTATAATTCTAAAACCCTATTTCTTAAAAGCATTTAAGCTTATATATAATTAATAGTTTAAGTTAAAATACACTAGAAAACATGCATCTTTAAAGGCGTTTTAAATTATATAATATAAGATCTAAAGATTCTTCTTTTCCTATAGCATAAATATTATTTTTATATAGTATATTCTAGTATAACTAGACTTTAGTACTTTCTTTAGCAGTTTAGTCTTTTCATATATAAATAGTTTAATAAGTTAATAATAATACTTAATATACTATTAAAGCTATCTAGTCAGACTAATGTACACTTTAAGGTCTTAAAGTGTCTTTAGGAATTCTAAGTTTTAAATTACTATAAGCTTTTCCTTAAAGGTATATATTCTAAATATATTAACTCTCTATCTAAGTAAGATTACTAATAGAAAACCGAGATATATTTTTAGGCTACTTAATATAAAATTCTTTTACATAAATACTATAAATAGCTGGTTAAGATATTATAGATATTTTTCTAGAATATAGCTTATTATTAGCATGTTATTAACAAATCTATATATAAAGTTTTAATAGCTAGATTTTTAAATTACCTTATTAGTTTACCGCTAAGCGTATGGTGGAGAACTATAATATTCTATAAATACCATATTCTATTTTTTTAGCTTTTTATATAAGATTATTATGGTTTTATGGTAATCCTTACTAGATATAAGAAACTAAAAGAAATAAGCTATTATATTAATTACTAACAGGAAACTCTTTCCTCATATGTATATAATAAAATTTTTTTAACTAGAAATTAAATAACTATCCTTAATTAAAATCTTGTTTAATTCTTAAATATCTATAATTACTTGTTTTTTTTAAATAAGTTCCCTATTAACTATCACGTTCCTCTAGACTATAAATACTGGGAAATTAAGTAGTATATTATTTTTTAACTACAAGAGCTTACTTTCCTTCTAAAGTTTATTAAATATTTCGTTTACTAGCTTTTTTTTCTTAGGTTTAAGTAGATATATATAATACGTAAGCTTTACTCCAACTAAATACTAGTTATTTATAAAAGAAATTCTTAACTATTTATTCTCTAAAAAGTCAACCATTTTACTATTATTAGTAAATAAATTAGGATACTTTTTTATAATTACGTTAATTTTTTATGCTGCTGATTATAAACTATATATTATTACTCTAAAAGCTTTTCTCTATTTATTTTTTCTAATTTAGCGTAATTTATGTGATTTAGAGAGCTTTTATTTTTTCTAGATATTACTTATACTAACCTTAGCTATATTAGTATAGTAACTAACCTACTTATTATAAAGATTAGTTTTTATTCTTATTTTCTATCTAATTTTAATGTTTTCACGTAGAAGCTGCTTCGTCTTTGGATTATATAAGTAATTATTAAAAACTATATTTTTTTTTATCTTCTAAAAAGGTGCGTGTTTGCCTGTATGAATATATAAATCTTATTATATTTCTATATAACTATCTAGTTTAAAATACTAGAGCTAGCTAATATTAACCTTTCTTTAAATAGTAAACGGTTTAGTTAAAGTATTATATATATATACTATATTAATGTCTATATTTATAATCTAGGAATATAGTTATCTAGCTAGGCTTAGTCCTCTTAGATTATATTCTAAAGCAAAAATATAATTATAGTTCTTTAAAAGCTATTTCTTTCTATTTATAATAATTTAAATAGATACTACTATATTACTTAGTACTGTTATATTCTTTATAATTCTTATTAACTAGTTTAGAAGATATTAGTCTCTTGTCTGGATAATAAGAGATATTTTAAGATTTTTATATAATCTAATTCTCATTATCTAATTCACACTATTAATATTAATACTGTTTGGAATAAGTATATTATTTCTAAGTAGAATATTTACATACAAGTTTATTATTAAGTGTGTTTTAAACTTAAGATATGCTATTACCTTCACTTTTTTTCCATCCAAGCTAATATAATAACCTAGAACGAAAAAATTAAGAATAATAAATTTTAAGGCTTTTATTAGGTTATTACTAACTCCGCATACTCCTACTCATTTAGTTATTAAATAAATTTCGACTTTTAGGTAATATTTTCGTATGAGGTTTTTATCTATAAGTAATATAATATTCTCTAAGTCTAAGTAAATAGAGATTAATTTTTTTTCTAATTTTAATACTACTTATATGCTGTAATAGTTTTAGATTTAAAAATTATTACTATTACCTATAAGTAACTTCACATTTAACTTAATTATCTCTATTATATATTAGAATTTTAGAATAATATTTTTAGTAGCCTTTATTATTAATAACTTTTTTTTATATTTCTTAAGATATTCATGCAGCTTATTGTTTAATAAGTATATTACTTTATAATATTTACACTAAAATTTCTTTAGCTTTTCTTAGACCTAAGTGTAGTATATACTAACTATATTTTTATTTTCTAAATCCTGTAATTTATCTAATTTAGATACTATTTTTTTTTCTATTAATTATTTTATTTTTATACGCTATCTATACTCTAGCATACTAAATTCTATTTTAGAAAGTTTATTTCTTAATATCTTAATTACTTAGATCTACTATTTCCGCATTATTTGACTAGAAAAATCGTAATAGTGTTATACTATACTAATATCTTATCCTAGTATACTTTTTTTTATTATAAATAGATTATTAGTCTCTGCTTCTTATAGTAAGGGTTTATTTTAAAGGTAATATTATCTATATAGTTATTCTATTTATATTTACTATATTTATATTTTATTATAATTATAGTTAATAAGTATATTTATTATTCTTATACTGGCGCTAGCTTATTTCTGTAAATTAACTAAAACTATTACTAATTCCTTTATTTCACAAGAATCAGTTACGTTAGTACGTTTTAGGTGTTAAGTATTAATTTTTTAGTAAATAAAATTTCTTTATACTTATTTTTATATTAAGATAGATTTATATAAGACTTTGCTAAGTCTCTTACTTCTTATTTAATACTTAAATAAAGGTAGAAATCTTTATTTAAGCTATAGATTATAGAATAGAATTATAGAGAAATATATATAGTTTATTTTATATAAAATCTAATTATATAACCATATCTAGTATTCTTACTAATTTCGTATTTTAAATAATTATATATATATATATGGTCCTGCGGAGTGCCGTGTCTTTATATTTTTAAGTATATATTTTATATTTAATAGATTATCTATTATTTCCTAAAAGGGATAACGGAATTGCTGGACTAAATACTCTTTTTATCTTTTTAATCCTAAAGTATAATATAAAGTATTTTTTTTAATATTTATTAATACTACAGTAAACTATTTAAGAGTATTTTCTTATAGGTATTATAAAATTCTAAGTTTAATAACTATTTTATTTTAGTCACCATGTGACGTAATAGTATCTTAAATATAATTAATAAAAATAAATATATCTTATATATATGTATTTTATTTAATATAGACTATATCTCTTTTTCTAAATAACGTAAGAAGATTTAGTTAAAAATAGCCTATCTTATAAATATAAAAGCTTATATAATTAGACTATATAGTTTACTAGTCTTATTAATTTTACTACGTCTTATTTATTCTAGTTTGTATATTATTTAGGGCTATTATAAACTATATAAAAAAAGTACTTATTTATTATATATTAAATACTTAATATAGTAGGGCTTACTATTTAGCTAGATATTTATTATTATTATTTAATTCTTATAATAAGTTTAATTCTTCTGACTGAGATCCCTTGAGGGTTTATATAGAGTATCTATAAAAACTATATAAAAAGAAAACCTTTTATCTAATTATATATTTTATATGGGTTATTTTTGTATGCTCAGACCTCTACTAAGGGTATATATAAAAATAACTTAGTTTATTTACAAGCTAAAGAATATCTGCTTTTTATATCTAAGCTTTACTAAAATATACTCTCTTATACTTAATATTTAACTTAATATAGAATAAAAACCTTATACTATACTTTATATTTCCCTCTTGCGAGTTTACTAATTCTTTTTACTTATTAGAGTTCTACTCTATTTTAAAGATGCCACTCCTAAATAAAGCAGATTTCTAAGATAGAATAAATATAGTAGTTTTGTTTATCTATAAGGTTTTATTATAATCTGCGTATTATTCTACTTCTACTTTATTTATAATCTATCAGGCTATTCTTTTTGCCTTATCTTAAGCTATTAATAAATTCTATTCTTTCTTCTTTCTATTTTTCTTTTTTATGTGATCTGTAATTTCTTCTCTTCCTTCTCTCTATATACGCGTGCCTATAAGAATTAGTCTAGCCCTAATATTTACATAGCCTAATTAGTAACCTTTAGTAGTATTTTATTATTATTTATTCAGATCTAGAAATCTAAAGTTCTTATAATATTCTAAAGTTAAATCCTTTCTTCATTAAGGCGTGGATATTATATAAATATATAATAAATAGTTTATTTTTTACTATAGTTATAGTTAGAAGAGAGCATAGATAGTACTCTTATTTTATATAAAAAGAATCTAAGGCTAATTACTTTAGTATAATATAAAATAATAATAGAGCTTTATACTCTAGTAAGGTCTTTATATTTTTACATATTAGCCTTACCTTATTTACCCTATATTATAACTAGTGTATAGGGGTTCTCTTTTTAGCTTTTAGTATAAATCTCCTATTACTTTTTAACTCTCTTCTTAGACTATTCTTTAACTAGATTTTTATATATAGTCTTTTGTTTTACTAGAGTTTCCTTAAGGTTTTACACCTACTTAAAGTTTTATATTCTTTATGTTAATATATACTAAATTATTACGCTAGTAAGTTTTTCTATTCTTTTACTTAGTATATACTTTAGTTAATTACGGCATTATCCTCTAATTTAGTTACGGAGGTTTTAGAATATTTTCCAACTAGAGAATCTATACATAATATCCTTATAAATAATATTCGTTTCTTTATAAAGTAATTAATAGACTTGATCTATGCTTTCTTTTCTAATAGTTTAATAAATATAGTCTTATATACTTTTATGACTATTTAAATGCACCTATTCTGTACTGTTTAAAGTTTCTATAAATTAAATTTCAAGATAAAGCCTTTTACCTGATCTAGTCTATACCAGATTTTATAGCTATAAGTAATAGTTAGTTAGATTAAAGTAGTATATAGTTATCTATAGTTTCTTATATTTACTCTCTAAATAAATCTTATAAGTCTTTTTAGAGTATTCTCTAGGTTTTTAGCCTTACTAAGTGTATTTTCAATATATAGGTACTAATTTAGTTTTTTGTTTATAATTACTCCTAATATCCGCATGGAGTTAGCTAGTGTCTTTATAAAGTCTTTAATTCTAAATAAAGCTAATCTTTTATTTTCTACGCTATATTTTCTTATAAAGTGCATAATTTTATATTTATCTAGCGTAAATTATACTCTATATATTTTTACCTAAATCTAGTACTACTTATACGCTTTTTCGATTATTATATAGCTCTTTTAAATATTTAAAGAGATTACTATAAAATAGGTATTATTTATATATACTAGGAACTCCGTCTCCGTAATGTTTTCTAGTAAGAATACTATAAAAAAGAGGAATAGTATAAATAATAAAAAACTACCTTATAAAATACTATATTTTACTCTTTTATAGTTAGAGGAGAAGCCTGAGAACTTAATTTTAGTTATCTATTCTTTTAAAAAGAACTTAATATATCAGATAATCCACTCAGGGATACTTTTTTCTTTTAGGTTAAATAAAAGTCTTTTATAGTTAACTTTATTAAATACTCTAGTAATATTTAAACTAAGAATTATAATAACTTTACTAGTTTACTATATAGTATATATTAGTTCTACTAGGTACTCTAGTGCTATAATTATCAATCTTTTATGTCTTATTATTTAGTTTAGTAGTAATAAATTAAATTATTTTATTAGATTATTAAGCTTATTAGCTACTACTGCCTCTAAGATTTTCCCTATATAAAATAGAAAGACTATTAGTTTCTAACTTTTTAGAATATTATATCTCTTCTTATTTAGTTTATAAAGGACTACTGTGACTAATTATTTAAAATTAGTTAAATAATATCCTAGAAAAAGACATACTTAAAACAGGTAACAGAGTAGTTTCTTTAGTATTACTATATAATTTTTAATATATCTATTAATAACTCTATATAGTCTGCTGGCTTTATTTTTAAAGAGTTTAGTAATAATACTATAGATTTTATTTTCTAGTATTTTTAGGCTTAAAAACAGTCTTCCTTTTTCCGCTATAATAAAATAAGAGGTGAGATTTAGGATTTGATTTTTATTCTCTCTTTAGGCTCTAGCTATTTCCTGCTATAGTTTAAATATTATTTAAGTATTATTTTCTATTTATTAGTTTTCTTCTAGTATCTTATAAATATTTCTTGTTATCTCTAGATCCGAGAGGTCTGTATCACGTATAAATAAGAAAAAATATTAAAATAGGAACTTTACTTTCCTATTATTATTAACAACCATACGTTTATCTAGTCCTTATAGGTTAAATACTTAAAATAATTTTTTTAGTGTATATATAACTTTAGCTTATTATACTAGCTTTTAGAGTTTTTTATTTTAATTTATAACTATAGCTATAGTAAACTACTATTAGTTCCTTAATATTTAGTAAATAAGCTATTTCTTTTTATTTTCTAAAGTTTTATATATTTTCTAGTTTGTTTCTAGTTCTAATTACTAAGCCTATCTCCTTGCCTTTTTTATTTCTTTAATTTTAGCTTTTATTTTAGATGTCATTTGGGAGTCCGCTTTCTCTAATAGTTTAGTAAAAAATATTTATTTATTAATAATAGCTATAAAAGCATCTTCTAGTGCCTAAGAGAATTATTTAGTATTAATAATTATTAGTAAAAGTAAGTACTTAGCTTTAAGCAGGGGTCCTCTAGTAAATAGTTTACTAAAAAGTTTTTTAAATAAATATTAGGTTTTTTTCTCTATTTAAGATATTAGTGCCTTTTTAAAGTCTATTTAGTTAATATATTTTTAAAAGCGTCTTCGGTCGTTACAAAGCAGTAATTAGATATTAAGAATTATTTTAATAAGCTTATAATCTAAATCTATTATTATCTTTTCATATTTATAGTATAAGATTAACCTTCTTGATAGTGCTTTTATTAGAAAGATAAGGTCTATAGTAGAGAAATTAACTATATCTTTAGTTTTCCTCTATATATTAAGTCCTTTTAGGGTGACGAGGTAGAGAATTTCCCGTATTATATTATAAAGTTATATTACTTTTATTTTTAGTCTTTATATTTATAGGCCTCCCTAGCTTAGATGATATAGATTAAAGTTATTTAAAAGAATATATTTACCTTTCTCTTTTAGGAGAGAAGTAAGTATCTTAATATCTAAATCAACATATCTATTATATATATTATAGATATTAATTTTTCTAATCTCAGTTTCAAGGGTAAGAGTTGCTAGGTTATTTGTATAATATTTCTATTTTTATTTCCCTAAGTTAAATAATTTACTAACGTAAAAGCAAACCCTAGCTTCTTATTTATTTCTTTAGATGGTATGAAAGTTTTAATAGGAGAGAAAACTTTTTTCTTACTTTATTTTACTCTTTACTAGGTCTTATATTACTATAATATCCTATGTGTTTTGTACTTAAAGTATGATTTGAAATTATACGCTTATTATGTAATATATATTAAACTATAAGATTTAAAGTATCTTTAAGTTTAATTCTATACTTAAATAAGCTTATTAATTTTATTTTCTCTTATATTAGTTATTTCTACTTCAGGTGCCGTCTCTTGGTTACTGAATTAAGAGTTATTAACTACTATTTATAATTAAGTAGAGTATTTTCTATAGTATTAAAAGCTTAACATTCTTTCTGCTTTTCTTTAAGTAGGTATTATTATTATTATAGCTAATAAATTTACTTTCCTCTTTCCCAGGGTGGACGTGGTTCAGTAAGTGGTTATTTAAATTTATTATAATTTATTTATTATATATAATATACCTATTATGTAGTTTATATTTTTTTTTATTAGTTCTTAAGTCTATGCTATAGCTCTCTCTTAATACTAGTATTCTTTACTCTAGACTAGGTATAGTTTGCGGTAAAGGGCGTATTCTATTTTTTCTAAATCTTTATACTAATAAGTATTATAATATTTAGAGTATTTACTATATCTTATTCTATACTTATAATCTTTTATAATATAGTTATATCTTTAGTATTTAAGGTATTATTTAATTTGCCAGTTATTAGACTAGAGGTCTGCTATATAAACATAATATTAAATAAAAAAGCCTTTTTTAATAATATTTTAAGCTATTTCTAGTTTATTAACTTCTAGGATTATTATACTTGCTTTTTTTGTTTTAGTGTTTTTCCTATTCTTCCACTAAAAGCTTTAGATTTAGATATGTAAGATATATATTTAGTTTTATTTAATCTATATAACTATTATATCTTTTTTTTTTTTCTATTTTTTAGATATTAACCCCATGGATCTGTATAGTATATAGTTTTTTTTTAATTTTAGCTTTTAAGTTAATTAGCTGAACTTAATGGTTATTTTCTGTTAGCTAAGTCTTTATCTATTTAGTAGTTACTATAATAATAAAACTAATTTTAGGAATCACTCTAGCAGCAACTACGCACTATAGAGATTAGTAATAGTTATATACTCTATTTAGGAGTTTAGCTAAAGTAAGTGTGTTTAGTTCTTATAAGACTCTTTTATTATTTATCTAAATTTAAATTAATAAGTCCGCTTTTCTAACTGGTGTGGGTCTTATTACTAGTATTATAATTATAGTTACTAAGTTTTATACTATTTCAGCGTACGTTAGTTTAGTATTTTATAAAATTCAAATTTCCTAAATAACATCTTAAAGAGTTAGTTTTTGTTTATTTAGTTAATTAGCTAGATTATTAAGTGTTTAAAGCTCTATCTCTAAAGCGTAGTAATTAAAAGGCGTATTATTACATAAAATAAAAAAATTAGCTTTAATGTTTTTAGTGTAGACCCTAATTACCTCTTTAAAGTATTTTAATATTATTAGTTATATTATTCTACTTTCCTTCTACAGTTAGCTAGCCGCTTTTGATATCTATATATTTCTTAATATTATTCTATAAAAGTATTATCTATTTTAATAAGTGATGATAGTACTTAAGCCTTAAGTTATAGCTTAATAAATCCTTAGCAGGGGTAGTAAAAAGAAAAAGAGATTATTAAATAAGTAATAATTATTTATATTATATAGTTATTATATCTTATAATAGTGTTACACATCATAAACCAGAAATTCTTAATAAAAAATAAAATAAGTATAAATTTAACGATACTGTAAAGCCTACTAGGTAAGTAGTAGAAATATAATTCTTCTTCCTAATTCTAATTTTACTTCTTTATTTAATTCTTATCTAATTTCTTTAGTCTTATTTAGTAAGGTTATTTAAGCGGTGTTATTTCTATAGTATTTTTTATTTTTATTTTATCTTAAAAATCTAGCTTTCTCATACTGCGGGTTGCTGCTATTTTTAGATATACTAATTATTTATAATACTATTAAATCTTATCTAAATATACTTTTAGTATTAACTAAAGAAATAAATTCAGCCTATATAAATAGTGCTAGTTCTAAAGTTATTTATTTAATATCTTTTAAGGTTATACTTATACTTAGAGTTTTATAATATTTATAATTAATATTAACATCTAAGAAATTATCTATATTACGGATTTAGATATTAATTATTTCTCTTTTTTTTTTAATACTTTATATTAACTAGATTCCTGGCAGTTGGGCTTTCTGTTTTATAAATTACTAAATTTAATATATAAAATTATTTAAGAATTAGTTAATTTTATAGTACTATACTAATCACTTATACGATTTATGAAAGTTATAAATTTAAAAGCTAATAAATATTAAATACTTAAGTATATTATAAAATAGGTACCTTTAAAGCATATAGTAATTTAGTATAGTTAAAAAGAATTATTTAGAAAACATTCTCCAGAAATATGTATATATAATTTATAAAGTATATTATAATTATAAGCTAATAGCGTAATTAAGTTCTCTAATAACTATAAATTTATATTACTTACGTTTTTTAGTAACTGTATGTAGTAATTAGCCAGTTTATCCAGCACACTTACTTATAGAAGCTTATTAATTTAAATAGTGTAAATTCTTTTATTCTTAAGTAGAAAATATATATTACTCTAAACAAACAGCTTATATACTCTAGATAATAGTAAGTTTATTATAATATAATTAAATTTATATAGTACTTAGTAAGGCTAACTTAATAAAACTAGTAAAAACTACAGATATATTTTTCTAAGAATATTAGGCTTAAATAGTAGACTTTAGATAGTATAAAGATATATTACTAGTAAGTTTAGTAACTCTAGTAAGTCTAGTAACTCTAGTTAGAAAATAAGATCCTAGTGAATTAAAAGATTCTAGTTATCTAAAAAAGTTTTTAGCTACTAATTATAGCAGAAATGCACAATACATGATACTATAAAGTCTTAAAGTTATATAAAAGTTAATTATTTCTACTAGCTATAAAAGCAGGTAAGAATATTCTCTATTTATTAACTAATATAATCACGTGATACCTGTACTATTACGTAATATTATATAGTAATATTCTCCTATATAGTGCCTTTAGCTTATATTCGTAATATATATATAATATAATACGTATAATAGTATACTATTATACTTATAAACTAACTTATTTTAGTTATTTAAGTACTTTATAAATGTATATATTATACTTTAATAGGTTTTTTAAATAAATAAAAATATTATTTATATAGGTAATATAAAAGTTATTAAAATAATTAAATAAGACACTATTAATATATTATTAAAAAAAAAGGTAGGTCTATTATAAAAACTAAATAGTAGTATATAATATTTATAAAAGCTATATTTTATTTAAAATATAGTAAATTCTTTACTAACTCTTTAATATAAATATAATAAAATACTTGTCTAATATTTAAATAAGTAAAAATGTGTGTATAAATAAGTTAAGTTAAAGTTTTTTTAATAAGAAAAAGTAGGTAATAGGTTTTTTTAGTAATAGTATTAAGCTTTTAATAGTTAATAATAAAAGTACTACTTTTTTCTAGACTTTTTAGTTAAAAAAACTAGTATAGTAAAAAGTATATTACTTAAAACTATAAAGTTTTTCTATAAATTATTTTAAAAGTAAGCTTTAATAAGCTTTAGTTACTTAAGTAATATATTATAAAAAAAGCTTAAAAAAATTTTTACTAGTATTTTTTTTTAAATAATATTATACTTAATACCTTTATAATATAGAAGTAAAGTGTTAAATATTACTTATAAAAATACTTAGTTTAAATTACTTTAAGTTATAAAAAGTTTTTCTTTAATAAGTTTGTATAGTTTTTTAATATTATTTATTAATATGTTTTCTTAATAATAGTTGTTAATAAGTCTATTAATTTTATATATACTAGTTACTTTTACTATTATACTTTTTTTCTTAATATCTTATAAAAAGAAATATTCTTTAAGTAAAATAAGATTAATTTTAGTACTATAATATTATATGAACGTAGTTTAATTTCTTTTAATTATTAGTAAAGCTTTAACTAGTAATTAAGAGTATAGCTATTTATTTATTTTACACAAGTTATTATACTAGTTAATTTATTATAAAATACGTTTTTTTTAGTATAAGTACGTTAAATAGCTTATTTTATTTATTAGTATTCTCTTAATATATTAAGTTAATTACTAGCTTAGCAAATACTTTACTAAGTATTATAATATTTTTTTAGTATCTATTTTAGTATTTTTAGGTTAGACTATATGTTAATTAATTAAATCTAATATTATTCTTATTAATTTATTTTATTTTTAGTTAATAATTAAGTTGTAACGTTTACTATTATAAAAAAAATTATATAATAGTATAATACCTATTTATTACTAAATTAGCTAAAAAGAACTAATTAACTATATTTATTTACTAATTCTTGTACCTTATAATAGAAATGCTTTTTTATAAATAATAAAACCTAAGTTAAAAGTGTTTCTTAATAACTTAGTATAATTAAAAATAATTAAAAATAGATTTTTTTAGCTCTAGTATTTAGTAAACTAAAGAAATTAATACTTATAAATACTTTAGTAAAAAACTTTAAGTAAAAGACTTTACTTAAAGTAATTTATTTTCTAAGCTTAAAGTATTATTTAAGTACTTAATATACTTTTTCTAATTAACTACTTTATTCTTAATTCTTTTAGGTATTAAGTAATTATGTAAGAAATAACTAAGTTTACTATAACTATAGTAAGTTTACTTAGTAAGTAAAGTAATTATAGTAGTTATTAGTTTAATATTAAAAGTTAGTATAAACTTACTTTGTTTAATACTTTTTAGTAAGCTTTTAGTTTAAAGTAGTACTTTATACTTTATATACTTATAGTTAAGTTAAGCTAGTTTACGTGCTATATACTAAGTTTTATTATAGTATATTTTAAAAGTATAGTACTTTTAGGTATATTTACTTTATATGTATATATATAAATAGCTTACTATATAGCATTTTATAAAAGTTTTTTTAACTAGTTTTATAGTATTTTGGCAAAATTAGTAAACTATATAAAGATTACTAAAAACTAGTTAAAATTATTAAAAAAAATTATTTTAAAAAACCTAAACTTTTATTATACTTTAATATATTAGTTAAAGTTTTTAAAAATACTTTAAAGGTATTATATTACGTTTTTTATAGTAACGTTTCTTTTTTAGTTTTTTTTAGTATTTAGAAAAGAGTTAAGAAAATTACTAGTTTTACTAGTAATATAAGTCTAGATATAAGTAATTTATACTACTTTTATAGTATCTAAGTTATTATACTTATACTAGTTAGTATTAAGTTTAAGCTTATTTCTTATTTACTTATTCTAGTTTTTAAAGGTTGGATTAACACTATTATTTAAAATAAATTAGTTAAGAAATTTAGTAGACTTCTTACTATAAAAAATACTTAAGTAAATAGAATATACTAATTCTAAAGTTATTAGTTTTTATTAATTAACTATACTAGGTATATAATATAGAGTAAAACTTAATTTTTTTGTAAAAAAAAAAAACCTAGTATTTTAGTATGTTTATTATTACTTAGTAAGTTATAATAAAGTTTTAAAAATCTTAAAAATTACTTTTTTTTAGTAATTAAATTAACTTTAGCTAATATTAAGTTTTTTACTTAAATCTTTACTTTAAATAGATATAAGACTTTTATAATTTTACTTTTAGTATACAAAATATTATTAGTAATATAAAATAATATATTATATTACTACTTTAGTACTTTAATACAAAGAATTTGTATATAAAACTTATTAATAATTTTTATTAAAATTATTTTAACTTATATAGTAATATTAGTAGTAAGTGTTTATTTATTCTTAATATACTTTTTAATAGTTATAGAGATACTCTTATTTTTTACCTACTTTTTAAAATATTTAAGCTTACTTTATTAGTTGTTTTTAAGCTTTCTTATTAATCTATATATAAAAGTAATATAAAGTGTTTTTAAAGTAAAAAGTAATGTTATTATTAATATTAATACTTAAAAAAGTTTTTAGCTTTAAAGTAATTACTTTACTATTTTATTTTTACTTTATACTACTATAAAGTTTATAGAAATTATTATAAAATTTAATATTTTTAATTATATAAAGTAACTTAATAGCTACTATAACTTAATAAACTTATAAGTAGAGGCCTAAAAGTATAAATTATTTTAACTTAGTTTATAACTAAGTAGTGTTAGTAGTATTTAGTTTTTTAGCTTTTACTTTTTTTCTTTACTTAGCTACTTTATAACACGTACTAAAATTATTTTTATATATATACTAACTATTTACATACTATAAATATAATAATACTTATTTATAAGTTATTACTAGTTGCTAAATTAGTATAATAGTACTTAATAATAATAATAATAATAATAATAGCTTGTAAAAAGTACATTTTTTAAAAATAATTAGTAAATAAGTATTTTAGTAAAAGTTTTAAAAGGTTTATTATTTAAAAATAACTTAAAAAAAGTATTATAGTAAAAGCTTTTAAAGTTAGCTACTTACTACTTTTTAGAAATAACTAGAAATTTAAATATAATAAAAGCTGCCTATTATAATAGAACTTAAAAAAGGTAAAAAAAGTTGTTAGTACTATAAACTATATTTTAAGTACTTAGTTTAACTAATATTATACTACTTTTATAAACTAAAAAAAAGTAATATTAAAGTAATATTATGACCAGCATAAACTTATAAGTAATTATAAGTAGTTATAAGTAATAAAGTACTATATTAAAACTACTTTAGTATAAAAAAAAGATATAAAAAAAAGTAAAGTAAAACTTTTATAAAGTACTTTTAGTACACACATAAAAGTATAGTACGTAACTTATAAACATAATAAATAACTTACTTATAAAACTTTTTACGTAACTATAAAATATTGCTATAATATATAATAAGTTATTATAACTATATAGTAAAGAAAATAGCTAATATTTAATAACTAATTTAGAAAAAAGTTTTAAACTTAAGTATTTTTTAAAAATATATATGTATATAAATTTAAAAAAAAAAATTATTTATACTTAACTATTAAATAAAAAAATTAGTTTAACTTAATACACGAAATATTTAAATAAAGTAACTTTTTAAGAAACTAAATTTAAAAACTTTAACAAAATACTATATTTTTTATATAGTTTTTTTATATATATACACTAACTTAAACTTTTTATAATTTTAAATATATACTTAATTTTTTATATATTATTACTTTAGTTTATTATACTTAAATTAAAATACTTTTAAAATTAGTAAAACCTACTATTTAAACTTATTAAAGTTAAAAAAAAAATTAATACTATATTAAATAAATTAAAAAACTACATTTAAATTACAAACTAAAACAACTATAAATATTTAGTTAAATAAACTAAATATAATAACTTAATATAAAAACTTTATAAATAACTTTTAAAATATAGTTATTATAAAAGAATTTTATTTTAAAAACTTATATTAACTTTAACTTAATACTTAATATAAATACTTTTCTATAATTCTTTATATTTAAAAAAAAGGACTATTATAATAACTATTTATAATATTTTATAAAAGTTTTTAAAAAGGTTTTTTTAATATTATATGTTTATATATTAGTTTTATACTAGTACATAAGTTTTACTTAAATACTTTATTTATAGCTTTTTTTTCTTTTTTATATAACATTTTAAATTATTTCTTAATATTATATATAGTAATTAATTAATACTTTTTTTCAGTTTTTAAGTTTTTATATATAGTACTTTTATAACAAGTTATTATTACTTTAGTACTTAATATAAAACTTTACTACATATTTAAAATAATTAAAATAAAAGTAGAACTAAAGTTTACAAAATACTAAAACTTTTTAAAACTTATTTAATAAATATATTTAAAGTATTAAATTATTATTAAATTACTTTATAGTTAAACTAAAACTAATTTTAATATTATGTTTATTAAACTTAAAGTTTTTTTACTACTTTTAAAAATATTAGTTTATATTTAAAATAAAGCAATTTTAAATTTTTTCTAGTATTTATATAATTTACTATATAATTTTTTGTGTTATTTAATAACTTTAGTTAAAAATATTTAAAAAGTTTATAAAACTACTAAAGTATAAGCTAGTAATAAATAGTAGAAAAGTAACTATTAAAAAATACTATTTATATTTTTATATATTTATAAGCAAAACGTTTTTTTTTTAAAAAAAAAGTATTAATATAAATACTTAATATTAATAATAAGTAAGTAAGTTATTTATTTAATTTATAAAACTTACTAATATTAATAATAACTTTAATAAAGTTTTTAATACTTTACTTTAATTTTATTATAACTTTATTAAGTTTTTATTAAATAAAACATTACTAGTAATTTAAAATAATATTTAATACTAGCTATACTTTAAAAACTATATTAAAATTTTAAATAAGTTGTACTTTTTACTACATATTTAAGTTAGTAAGTAAAAGTAGTTTTATAATAAGTATAAAAATATATTATAAAATATATTAATTATTATTAACTTTAGACTTAATATTATGTATATTTCATTTAAATAAAAAAAATAGTATTTATAATAATTAAATTTTTAATAATATTTAAGTAAAAAGCTTTAAAGTCTTAAAAAGTAAGTATTATTTTACTAATACTAAGTATACTAATAGTAATATACTATTAATACTTTATTCTAAAGTTTGTTACTATTTTAAAAAAAAATTAAATAAAGTTAAAACCTTATAATTAAAAAAAGTTTTAACTTTTATTATTTTAACTTATAAAATATTATTAAAAAGTATTTTAACTTTTTTAAATATAAATAACAAAATTTTAACTATTTGTATAAGTTTTTTTATTAAAATTTAAGTTAAGTTTATTTTTATTTTTATAAGTATATATAACTTTATTAATTACAAATTTAAAGTTAAAAATAACTTAAATAAATATAAGTTATATAAAAGTAAGTACTACAAAGTAATATTTTAAATTTTTTTAAAATTTAATAAATTTAATAACTATTTATACTAAAATAACTAGTTTTAAAATAAAATAGTTTAAAAAATGTAGAATAATTACTTAAAAATACAAAAAATAGTAAAACAAAATATAAGTATACTAAAAAAAGTAAATTATAGATATAAGTATTATAAATGTTAATATTTATTAAAGTTTAAAATTTTTCATTAAGTTCTAAATTAAATTTTTAGTTTTAACTTAATTTTTTTTTTTTTTTTTTTTTAGTTTTTTATATCTAAGACTGAAGGTAAGCTTTAAAAATAATAAGTATAGTAAACTTAAAATAGTTGTTTAGTACTTAATAAGTATAAGTAAACTTTATAATAGCTTTTTACTAATTATTGTTTTATATAAAGTTAGCTAAGTGTTTAATTTCTACTCTTATTAAGCTAATTTCCAACTATAATTAATTAAGATTAGTCTACTTTTATACTTGCTTTCTTAAGGCTCTATCTACTAATTAAGAGTCTACATACTTATAGGAAGGCTTCTACTCAACATTACTATTTTCTTTTATTGCCTATAAGGTGTTAACTAACAGATCACGCTTAATAGATTATACAGGCTTAAAGTTGTTAGCAACAACGTTGTCAATTAATAGAGTATTTTGGCTAGTTGCTAACACTTCTTTAAAGAGCTGGTAGTATTGTTCTTTAAACTCTAAGGGCTTTAACTTGAATTTCTTAGCCTTAGAATGGGCGTTAAAGTACTTTTATAGCACCTTATTATTAGCTACTACAACTCTATGCTTTGTTGCAGAGAACCTAGATAATTTTGTAAGTTTACTCTAGAGCTTCTAGTCCCCCTTACAAGTCGTTATCTTACTTTTACAGCGGTCCAGCGTCACCAACGAGTTGATCTTTGATACCTGCTCACGCACGCACGTTCATGCCTCTTTCTTGAACCTAGAGTCCGCCTGTATGCCTTCTTTGACAACTTTAAGCACTAGGGCATTCAAAAACACCTCTAACATGTTAGGCGTCTATTTCAGCTTCGGAGCCTTGCCACCACCTGGCGTAGTATTACAGAAGGGTGAGCGCAACGGCGTCTGCGTCCAACTTGGCGATCGCGTCGGTTGAGGGCTCTTTGAGGGCGACGACGGCAATACGGCTTCGGTGGCGAGTCGTTCGACTTGCTTTGGGACGACGGGCGTCGACGGCAACATGCCTACGGCACAGGCAATGGAGGTGCAACACTAGGTAAGTACAGGGTTCAATATTTGCTCTTCAAGCATCTGAGGTCTGACTATTTGCTAGCGAACAGGCCCTTAAGCGAGAGCCTCTAAATGGCCGAAACCTCGTTTACTAAGGAGGGGCAGACAGCTCGTATTTTCATTATGCACCGAGCCGAACTCTTTGTACCCTATAGCATTTTTAAGATATTCAAACGTGGAATAAGGAGAGAGATATAGCATTGAAAAAGGTGAGTTTGGTAGTTAAGAACACTGGTATTGCACTAAAGCTGCGACCATTTGCTCTCAGACCCTCTTTCGAGGAATCATCAAGGTGATTGGGAGCAGCGCAGCTGCCCAGTGGCCAGTCCGCTCAGACCACCTCCATGAAGAGGGTCTGATTTGTGAGATAAGCTGTAGGCGTCGTCTCCAACGTGACCCGGCGTCACTTAATGCAGCATCTCATAACAGTAACCGAAGGTGCAGGGCCTAGTATGAGAAGAGCGGAAATGAGGATGGCATTCAGTGACTACCGGTACGTACAAAGTGAATCGCAAAGAAACATGGCGGAAGAAGACTGGGAAAGGTTGTGGCTCAGCTTGTGGGCTGGGGCTGCGGCTTGAGGCATACGGCTTCAGAGTGGAGATGGCTAAGCTGCGACGCTATTCCGGATTGGTGCGAGTTCAAACCTCGATGCTAAGCAGCCTTTCCGGACGTGACATACTCTTCGTCGCTCCAATTCAGTGTGATGGAGAGGACTCAAAGGCATCGGTCTCCACAATTAGATTGAAGTAAGAGAGCTATATCGCCTTCAGTGACCTCCCTAGCTTTTAGCAAGGACTTTTCCACACCTGCCATGGCACCTCCGCATTCGTCTACTTCTTGAAGGAGGACAACACTCCAACCTTGCCATGCAGCTTCCGTAACGTAGAGACGGACCATGGCTGCAGGTGAGTGTTGCAGGAGCACCGTTTCCTTCCAGGCACTTAAGTATCTAAGACCCACTCTCATTCCTTCACCCAAACCATCCATCACCACCACCATTCTTTAGGCGTCCGTCGGAACAATTCACCTTTCATCAGTCTCAACCCAGTATCAGCCATGCGCTCTTCAATCAAGTCATGCATACCTATCCTCCTGCTCAGCTACGTTCCATCTCACTCGGCCAGCTTTTCCCTTTCCGTCAACAACCACTAGGGTGTCACTATCCGTCTCTTATCCTCTCTACGTTCATCTGTTTCAAAGACTCTTCTACACCCTGAGTTCGCCTTTTCCCATCGAGACCGAATGGACTGAATATTATCCCCAAAATCTGGTCATAGCCACTATCACAGCCTGGCTTTAATGTGACGGCGGCGCCATCCAAGCCGGATCATTCAGCAATCTGCTATTAGACAGACCTTGAGACTGTAAAAGCTGGCTGTATCACTCGAGGAACAATCAGCTAAAAACACACAACCTCCGGCGATCTGCACCGTTCCCGCCAAGCTAGCGGTTACCGTTGACCACCCAGCGAAATTCTGGACAGGGTCCAATTGATCCTACTAACACATGCCCCTCTCCTCGACATCTCCAGCCTTATAGTGAAGCTCGGCGTCCTATTTTTCCTGTCAGGGATGACCTTCTACATCGCTTAGCTTATCTATCACAAGTATAAATTCAACCGTCGTCACCAACACGAGGATAGTGCCTCTATGAATGTCGAGTTGGCTGACAGTGTTCGGGACTTGAGAGTTGACTTGGAGGATGGACGCCGGGGTCTTTGACTTCAATCTCGGGAGTAGGTGTTCTGATGCGTTGTTGGAGGTTTCAGCAGGTCTGAAGCTTTTTGGTTCTTTTTTTGCTCCGCCACAAAATTCTGCAAAGGTCGTTATAGCTTATAGTCTCCGGAAGTTTCCTTGTTTGCCTCGTCTCGAATCCAAGTTCTTCCTTCCCACGTTTGACCAAAGTGTTGATATGCATGACACACCATGACCGTCCACATGACCGTACACCACCGTATTGTAATCAAACTCTCCCAGAGCGTACCCTTCTCCAGGCCTATATATGATTGTGCTGGCAACATGTTGTGCGGTACGGGATTTACAAAAGGGTGTTGTCGAAGGTGTGCTTTTCAGGGTGCTGTTTTTCTGTGCCCTTCGTGCTCTACGAACTGTCTTGATGTTGTAAACCTAAGGCTTTTGGCATCGCATGTTGGATAGGTAAAAGCAGTATACATAAAACAGCATTCACAATCTTATGTTCTAACGTACCAGATACCGTCCTGGCGCATTCAAGTTTTTTGTGGCAGTTTACCCCTATCTGTCCCTATAAGCTAGCTTTTTTTTTTTTTTTTTTTTTTGGCAACGTCACGCTGCATGCATAATTTCTAGAAGGATACTGCCCGAGTGTGCATTGTGAGTTAGTTTATTGTAGCCCTGCTTCGCCTACTTTCTTTGGGTCTCTGGTTTCATCAGTACTGATAATTGATAGCATCATACACCGACCGCCCTGCCCAACCTCAATACCGAAGCATTAGGACGACTCTTAGTTCAATTTTACGGCCACAATGAACCACAAAACTATGCATTCTAAATTAACACACTCATAACAAGAGTACTACCCTCCCATCCCACTTTTCCATCACTACCCAAGAAGCTCCATCCTCATTCATGCCCTTCGCAACTCAGTACTTCACCATAGAGTATATCTAATACATACCTCCTCGCTGCCGGCTCTATTTTGCTGGCAATCGCGGCCCCATTTCATGGGCCTCTAACCATTGAGACGAGCTCACCTTCAGCAATTCTTGAATCCCCGAATTCTGCTCTCGAGCAGCATCGCAAAAAGTTCAGTCTACCGACGAAATACCACGGCAGCCATATCGCTCCCCTTAAACCTACAACATCGCCAACATCGACGAGCCGACAGCGCGGAAGCATTCTAACACTGAATTTAACAGATAACGGGTCATTGGAAGAGAGCACATATCGACTTCATTTGCACTCACTACCCATCGCCACTTCTTCTCCACCAACGCAGACAATCCGATCTCAAGCAACATCCACAACTCCATCGAAACTCGTTACGCGTTCACCACCCGACCCATCCAATCCTTGCGTCAACTCGAAATGTCACAAAAGCACTGACGCTGACGTCCAGATGTCAGCATCCTCATGTACCAACTCCAGTTCAATCAAAGCCCACATGTTCCAGAGCCGTGGCCTTATTACAACGCTCCTCGACAAAATCTCGAACAATATCTCAAATATCAGCAACAAATTCTCAGACATCGCCACATCCATTAAAAACTTCATCTTCGAGACCCCCTCCCCCGCAATACCATATCCTTACTCCTATAACACCTGGACTTACACCAGCAACGACCCCTACAACCCTCCCTCCACGCACTGCAACACCAGACCCCAACGCCAATACATCTATTTCACCGTTCTCGAAACCGGAACCGAGTTCTGGAAAGATGATGTGTCACCCTCCAACGACACCGAGAAAGCTATTCTATATGTGAAGACAGGCTTGCAAATAACATACTCGTCCCTCCTCTCCCGCTCCTTATCCGACAATGCTACAAAAATATCAGAGCAATCTTAGAGGTTATTATAAGAGTTTGGTTATTCAAGGAATGAAGAATTTGACACTATCCCAACTTCAGTTCTCGGATACAGTTATATTGGACCTGGATAGGGATGGCATGTGTCACTTCCAGGACATCCGTTTCGTCTGGACCAAAAACTTCCACCGAGGCACAATGGGTGCTTCCAATCTGGGTATCCAACCCAATTTTCAGATCCTAGATCATATGTAGACCGCGCTAAAGAATATGTATCTGAATTTGGAGATTGGGCTGATAGTGGGTTTTATGGTGGAGTTGCCGGTGTCAATTCCAATTACTTTTATCTTACTAGTGCTTCCGAAAGTTTTTAGGAAGTGGCCTGGTGCTGTTTTTAAGGCTGTTGGGAAGGGACTAGGAAGGATGGAACCAGGAGGTGAGGGATGGAGATGCGGATGTTGAGTTGGAGATGTGAGAGGGGAGGAGATTAAAGAGGGTGATTGAGATGGTAAGTACTAGGAGTGCTCCTTTGGCTTATAGTTAGGTTGTTAAGGAGCAAGAGGGGTTAGACATAGGGAGGCTCAGTCAACTGAAGTGAATCCCCGGAGCGGCTTGACCCCGTAGATGTGTTTTAGTCGGTATGGTAATTTAATAGTTCTTGAAGAGGGGGTGTAGGGTGTGGATTTTGTGCTTATGCTGTCCCTAGAGACTGTTTGAGTGCGATGTAGAATACTTGGAATTTCAGCTTGAGATTTCTTATTTTCAACACAGATCAATGATAGGAATGAAATAGCACAGCTAGGGAACATGGGGTTGAAAATATAGCATACCGAAAAGTGGTTCACCTTCACTGGAAACTATCAGGTCTGCATAGCCCGGGCTTCTGCCACTCGGAAAGTGACAAGGTATAATTTGGGTACATCATAGTTCAGTAGCGGACGTCAGGGAGGTGGTAGAGTAAGAGTTTCAGGAGGATGCTTGGGATACGTCATTGGTCATAGGTCACATGAAATAATGAGACACTTACACAGTAGTGCAAAATTGAAAAGCTCCAAAACTGGACTGGTACATTGGTGGTCCATTAGGACATGGTATCTCATCCGTGACTCATACAAAAGCACTGCCCAGAACAACAGGCAGCAGACATCCCGCAACGCCCTGAAAATGCAGATAACAGGAAAATGCCAAGCCTAGAATCGCCTGGAATATTGGTGTCGAGTAGAAAGTGAAATGAATCCAGATAAATAGGAAATGAAATCCTAAATCAGCGTCGTTTGTGGACTTTCGAATTCGAGAAGGGTTTCAGCGCGCCCTTCCCTTTTGACTGCGGGAAGGTAATCTGGTTCTTGGGCTTCTGTCGTCGCTTCGACTTGGATTGATTGACCTTCTTCTTCGGTTGCGAAGATGAGGGGACGGTGCCGTCGATATCCATTTCTAGTTGAAGACAGTTAGCCCATTTTCACTTGCTTAAATCAAGAAGCGGGTCAATGGTGCATTCGAGTTGTCCGTCTTCGGTGAAGCCCTTGATGTCAGAGCATAGGCCTAGAGCCCAGTAGTAGAGGTCCTCGCGGTCTTGGGCGTCTTTGATCCAGAGGTCGTAAATTTCATTATAGACGGAGTCTTTCGGGAGGATGGTGGCCCATGGGTCGGGTTTGGGGGTGTGTCCCTCCAAGGATAGGGAGCGTGGAATGTTGGCAGTGAGAGAAAACCAACCTTTGGGGAGCTCTTCTTCGTCGGCTTGCTGGGCAGTTGTGTTGGATTCTGAGAGGTCAGACCGGGTTCGCTGGGATTCGGTGGGACGTTGGTGAGTAGCAGATGTTCTAGTACCTTCAAGCGTGTCTACATCCATCTCTGATTTCTTTGCGGGCTCAAGCCTCGGCTGTTTGACTGCTTCGAGGAGTTTTGCGTGCAGTCGCTCGGTGCGTGCATCTTCGACGGGAGCAAAGACTCGCGAGCGGAGCTTGGAGCGGTTTGATTTCTTGACGCTGGACCGGAGGCCTTTCGCCATTTTGGTTGGTATTGAATTTGGTAGTGTGGATGGGTGGTGCTCTGAGGGTGTGTAGGATTTCTGAGTGAAGGAAGTGACTCTTTATCACTGCAATTTTGAAGGTTTGGTGGCGGGCCCTAGGCGGTAAGGCAGAAATCTAGCCGGGGGTGGTCCAAGCGTCCCCGTCGATTGGTGGGATAGCATGATGACTTTGCATCTATTGCGGAAACGTGCGCTCAAAGACGTCGGCAGCCGCATCACAGTCAAGGGCGCTGCGATACGCCGTAGCATTGGCCTGCTTGCGCCGCCTTTTGTTTGCTTTGTGATAGAACAATAATAACTCTTCACTACTGCTGCTCCCGTGCGACTGTGCGGTGCATCGTGCGTTCCCGAGAGTTGGGAGCTGCTACCGAGAAGACCTCCGGACCATCCAAAACCTCTCTTCACCTCCAAAATCACCTCCTTCATTCACCCAGCCTGCTCCGGTCCTACAATTCCCCCCTTCTCCCAATGTCGACCCTGAGACGTGTTTCTTGGTAATATTTCCCTCACCCGCGCACTCTGTTTCTCTCCATATCTCGTTCAAGGACGGCACGCTTATCCTCCAGATATGGCCTCGAATGGAAATACCATCCAACAACTGGCTGCTGCACTCATCGCTCGGTCGAAGACGCTGGTAAACAATGATCTGAAGAGGATATGCAAAGAGGAAGGTCAAATTCAGTCGGGGAACAAGCTCCAGTTGCAGCAGCGGGTTCTTGACAGTACGTTACACCGTCCCTCGTTCCCTACTTCTCTGCCTTGAGGTGTGTAGTCACCCGCTAACATACCATTCACCTCAGTCATTGAGCGTGCCGTTCAAAGGAACGATCTAGATTCGCTCCAAAGACTACGATACCGAATTCAGCACCACGGAGAGGCTCCCCCCCCCGATTACAACGCGCCTGCCCCTCCCTCTCTCCCAAATCACGCCTCACCTACCGCCCACGGTGCCTATGAAATGCAGAACGGATATGTAAACCACCAGCCGTATAATGCGTATCCGCAACAAATGGCGCCACGTACGTTGTACACTACGTTTGGGAGCCACAGGGCGGTTGCTAAATTTTCAACAGGGACCCCCCAATACTTCAAGGAAAGCCCGTTCTACGAGTTTTTGGAGTTGCTGGTATCGGGAATGACGCTTGAGAGTGAGTTACCGCCATCCGGTGGAAGAACAACTGTCTAACCATTCACAGTCTCTCCGAGCCATCGGCAAACCACGACCCGCCACCTCCCGATGCAGGGAGACCTAGCCCAGCGCCTCAAAGATGACCTAAGTCTACGTATCATGCTCTTCTCCGCCATTGATGCGCCTCTAACACAGTATTCACGCCAAGACGTTGCTTTTCCTAGCCAGATTGAGGTACGGATAAATGGCGAGGAAGTGAAAGCAAACTACAAAGGTCTAAAGAACAAGCCTGGCTCCACGCGACCGGCTGATCTGACCGACTACATACGGAAGACGCAAAACTACAGAAATCAGATTGTTGTCACGTATGCGCTGACGCAAAAGGCAAGTCGGCATGAGGTCTCTTAATATCCAAGTCCTTAGTGTGTTAGACTGCGCTAACATTGTCGCAGAAATACAACATCTTCATATATTTAGTCAAAAAGCATTCAGTTGAGGAGCTCGCCAAACGCATCGCCCAGAGGCATGTCATCTCAAAGCAGAGTGTAATCAACGAAAGTGGGTATTCTGAAGGTCTATTTGGTTAGTTGGAATTGACGTGAGACGCAGTGTTGAGGAAGGCGAATGATCCTGATATTGTCGTTGATTCAACAGTCATGTCACTCAAGGATCCAATCTCTACGCTGAGAATGACGCTTCCATGCAGGTCGAATCTCTGCAACCACAACCAATGTTTCGACGCTGAGTCGTTTCTTCAACTCCAAGAGCAGGCCCCTACGTGGCAATGTCCTGTTTGCAACAAGACGGTGTCATTTGAAGGTCTTGCTGTGGATCAGTAAGTCGAGGCTGAATGAATTTGGGCTGCATTCTAACGTTATCCAGATATGTCCAAGAAATATTAGAGAGCGTTCCGAAAGGGACAGATCAGGTGACGATCGAGCACAATGGGAAATGGTCACATGGGAGCAAGACAGAAAGCCAGACACCCCGAAATGGATTCACCGCGACCCACGACGATAGCGATGACGACCTGATCGAGATTCCGGATTACCGTGTCGCTGCCATCAAAAGCGAGGCTGTTAATACACCTCAATCGTTGACAAGGACACCTCCCTTGTCCTCTCGGGAAGCTTCAACGGCACCTAGGACGGGCAGCAAGCGCACCTCCGAAGTGATAGACCTGACACTGAGCGATGATGATGAGCCTCCGAGGCCAACAAAGAAGGTAGCGTACAGTACCCCAAACAGCCTCCCAGACCCGTCATGTCGATATCAGTACCCTACTTTTGGAAGTTCTTCTGCCCCAATTCGTCCCCAACCACAGCATCCCAATAGCATGTCTTCAGGCATGAGATTGGACTATCATCCACCATCCCAAAATCACAGCCCATATGGAGCCTATCGAGAACCGCCGCCCCGTCCTAGCTATCTCGGCCAGGGAACTGGAACGTACCCCGACTATGGCAGTTCGCCATGACATTCAGAAGCATTGATCTCTTGTATGACTTTTGACATTGCTAATATCCTTGTGGACTCGCAGGATAGAAGAAGCAGCGGTTATCGCGCCTGACCCACCCCCGACCTGGCATTATGTTGCCGGCCAGGCGATGCGGAAGACGCTCCGATGGAACATTTTCTACTTTCCTCTATGTCCCCTGATCTGAAATATGGAAGATTAGCACATGGAGTTAGAGGGTCAGTAAATGGTAAGGAAATGCTTGCGCGTTGCACATTTATGCATAATCTGCTCGGCCCTTTTTATTGCAAACTTAGATACTCTGTGGTTTTTCATCGGTTTCTTTTTGGCATGGATCGGCGACGGAAGGGTTTAATGATGGCGCATGGGTTGGCTATTACGGGATATCCTGGGATCTGGAGGGAAGGGCATGGTTATACACTTTATTTCGACTCTGTCTACTTTTCCTCTGGCTTGAGCGATCATGAGGGCGAGAAGAGCTGGGGCATGAAGGGCGGAGGGTGAGATGAGGGAGCCTTATTTGGTGGATCGGAGTACAACAATTCAAAGAACTGCTTCATCGTGTCCCACCACAACCATTTCGCTATCTATTTATCTGTTTGGTGGAAGCTGAACGAAGGTTCTGTAACCGCCTTCTCGCTTCCAGAGATGTAACCCCGAATTTATTTCTCGTCACACGAATATCCTCACACCTAGCTAATTTTCGAAATTCTGATACCAGCAGCTGGGATATATAACCCTGAACGTCAAATGCATGTCTAGGGATCTAAACCCCCGCACCGAACCGTTCCTTTCTGATCAAGCCGTCTCCAAAATCCCCACGCAAGTGATCAAGGGGGGAATAGGACCGAAAAGGTCCACTTAGCCCCTTACTCAGGGTATGTGTGCCACGGTTTCTCAAATTCAAAGTCCAGATCTTCCAATGCCCTCAACATCCGCAAGGATCCCTCCACCCTGTTCTCCTTTCCTTTCGGATATTCAAACGGGGCTCTTTCGCTCGGACATAGCCATACTTCCACCGGTGTCGAGACGAATGTCAAGTTCCAATTTTCTGCGTCATTGAAAAGAAAAGGTTGGTTTACTGGATGTATGAGTGGCCACAAGAGCGAATATTTTATTCCGTCATGCAATATGTCTAGAAAGCCGAGAAGCTTACCTCCTTTGACGTATAACGCAAAATGCAAACCTTCACCCCTTCAAATATCCCCACAGCGCCCATGTGTTAAGAAGGAAAAGGCAGTATGCAGTAAGTATCAAGCGAAGTAAATGTCGAGAGAACCAACGAGAGTGTTTGGAGGAAGAAAGGGGAGGATGGCTTAAGTCTGAATGGCCTGGTGGGACCTAAGAGGTAGACCTAGCAAGGCAGTGCTTGAGGTGTTACAGACTATTTGAATTGTCGACACATGCTCCGTCATCCCCCACTTATCAGTTCATAATGGTGAAGAAGTCGCGATGAGACGTGACGCACGTTGTTAACCGTGGATCTATTGTTAGTTACTACCATGAAAATTCCCTCTTATGTTTAGATCCCCCACCGTATTTACACTGCGTTTTCATCCAACATCCACCTATCCACCCATCTATACATAAGACATCACAGACACCGCTTATCTACAGGATCCATCGGAGCACTCCAGCTACCAGAAAAGAGTCCAATTCGACCACTGGATCCAGTCTCGAAGCCATGATCACGATTCGTGCAGGTAAAGACCATCGTATCCGCTACTATCCTACATACGGCTGGTCCATCAACGACATTTCTCTATCATCCTGAATAACTGCTCCTATCACACACATATCATCCAAGATAGCTTGCGTGTCCTCCAACCCCTCAACATCCTTCTTCTACCCTCACAGGACATCCGCTCGAAAATCTACTCCCACATCCTGGCCCAAAGCGTCCACCTCATTTTCACAGACCCACAAACCACGTCCCAAATTACGTTGGTCAAGAAAACAATAGACACCTCTATCCTCCTCACCAACAAACAAACCCACGCTGAGGCATCGCCTCGTACGCCCCTCAAAGATCAAAGCGTCCTAAACACACCACCTCGCATAATCGTCGACATCAAAGCGATACAGTCCAACCCCAATATCACGTCAACTTCCTCGACTTCGTCGTCGGTAAATTCTCGAAGTCTTTACCACCGTCATCCAATACCTCCAGGGCGACCACGGACGCTACCGATTTACGAATTACGAACTCTTCGAGTATCTCGCTGGCGCCCTCAACTTTATGCTCAAGACCTTGAGCTTCCCAGCAGCTTTCGACGCACTGGATCTATTATCGAGCGAGGGAGAGCAGCGGGGTATAGAATGGGTTGTCAAAGCCGGAATATAGCTCGCCGAAAACAGGACAGGAATGAGAGAAATGTTGAAATCGCAATCAAACGACACCCTGAGCACGACCTCGAAACGTTCGAACAAATTCTCGCACACGACGTATTCTGAGATGGGGAATTCGGCGATTACCCTAGTATTACAGGGAGAATTTTTTGAGCCGTTCCCAAAGTTGCAATTTCAGTGGGATATCGAATGACGGCGGATGGACCACGAGAGAGAAAGAGAAGCAGATCCTGAAGACCGCGTATCAGGAATCTGAGTTGAAGGATATGACTGATAGGTTGCGCGAGAAGAACTATTACTCCGATTGCAGAGTTGGGGGTTCGCCAGTGAGGATTGGAAAGAGGAGTGGGAGGGAGGCGCATTTTGAACGACGGAATACGCTGCTCGCTGGAGGAAATAGCATCACGATGGTTTTGTGATCTTAAGTCAAGCTTATGGAACCTTAGGCTGAGTTGCTTTCAGTTGAAACGAAAAGATCTAATACTCATCATCTAGGCTCATTGAGAGCAAGAGAGCGGATGTTGTCGTGAGTCATATGATTATCTACCCGGGTGCCCCTCTAGGCAGTATATATGTGATCCACAGATGATAAGACACTAAGAAAAGAAAATTCATTCATAAGCCTGTCAATCGAGGCGCTCGATGGTCTCAAGGATCGTCATCCGACAGAAATAGTTCCAGGTAGTTGGTATATACACCAAGCCTGTGTAGAAGGTGATTCTCATAAGTTTGAGCGAAACGCAGACGTCATAGTTCCTAGGACTTGGGCTGGCCAGGCGGGAGGGCTCATCCGTCGCTTTCGTGCGATGTTAAACTGTTTTGCCACCGAAGCGTCGGTCACTGTATGGACTCGAAGAGCCAAAATCGCAATGATCTTTAACTAGCCGATTGCATGGAATCGCCCCGGCATTGAGGCCGGTTCCACCGTAACATTCTTCGACAGGTTATCCCTATGGTCACAGGATTAGCTACACACTACAGAAGCAAGTACTTTTGGCCTTGGCGTCCCGGACAATGGTAGTGCTCATAGAGGCTGTTATGCAAGCATACAACCGCTGTTTCTCTCTCACTGTGTCCTTGGTCAGGATGCCATCTTTGAGGATCTGGGTGAAGGTGGCTTCGATTCGTTTGTTGTCACGCTCCTTCAAATGGAACCTCAAGAAGTCGAACACCATGGCCGATAAAATGTACTTGAGGCCAGTTTGGAGGGTTTTGTAGCCATTAGCCAGCGATTCGCGATGCCCTCCGTGGGCGTAGCGTGAGAAAGTGAGCAGAAACAGCGGAATATTTTCACAATCCGGCAGTTTGCCCGGCGTGCGGCGAATTTGCCTCGTCAGCAAATACATGGAAATCGAGGGCCCCGATTATAGCTTACTTCAGCTTGCTCTTGAGCCTGTTCCTCCACATTTCCCTCACCCGGATGGTAGCCGGAGCTCCATTCATAGTCGGAGCTCTTTTCACTAGCTGCAATTTCTTAGTGTGCAACTGCTTAAGGAAAATCCCGCTTGCTACGTGGTCCTCGAATTCGAATTCTTTCATGGCTTGAATGCTCTTCTGTCTCCGATGAGCATGAGGTTCGGGGACATTGGGACCTCGATGTCCGATGAATTGAAGTCCTCGTCAACACCCATCATCGTGGGGAACAGCGTACGAAGTTAGGGATTGAAAGAAGGATGGAGAAACACTAATGGTAGAAGTATGGTGAGGTGAAGGATGGTGGGTGGCGAACGTCGAAAATGGCAGTTGCGACCAGTGGGTACGGAGCACAGAAATGGTAACCAATCAAGAAGATGACCTCTGCTAACGGCCTTCCGCGAATCCTGCATCGGGCATAATGTTGCAGGCAGGATGCTTAGGTAGACCTAGAAAATGGTATGCCGCCATAGGAATTGTGACTACATGGGATCGGTATAGAGCTAGAGGCAAGGTAAAAGCTTGAATTGTCCTCCTTAGTATGCTACTTTTGGTGGACCCAGAATGGCTTGATATCGCTAGATTTCCAGCTGATTTCAAATCCCTGCTATCTAGCCACCTAGCTCTAGCTCCATAAAGCTTCCTGTAGCTATAATTACAGGTAGCGTGGATGCAGAGTGAGGGAACTGGGGGTGAGGTGGTTTGTATATCCTACCGGAGGTGGAATGAGGCAGTACCTATCAGCGGTGACTTTTCCAACTTGTAGCAAGAGCATGAGATGGCATGCTAGGTTTTTGAATTCATCTTTACCTCAACTACAACTTCGGTCAGTTTACAAAGATTTGGAATCGGTTGGGGGGGGGGGGGGGGGGGGGGGGGCTACCGAATTAAATCCATCAGTTTTCACGCAGAATAGTTCTCCGTCCAAGTAAAGATTTTGGTGCTTGCCATTAAGTCCGTGTCTTCTTAGCAAGCGGATGGCTCCGTTCCAGTCCCGCAGGACAAAGGCGTGACTTTGGCCTGCACTCGGCCCTCCATTTCCAGCCGAATCCGGAAATCCTCCTCTAGACACCTAGAACTGGCTCTTTAAAGTTTCGTGAAGGCATAATTACGAACAGGACAGAGCTAGAGTATCAGTGCTGTTGGTGTAATTTGTAGTGTCCCAGGAAAAAAGGCACGCAAATTCTCAGGTTGAAGGCACAGAATCTTAAGATAAATATATTAACAGCGAAGGTTGAGGAAAATAGGTGTACAAAGTCCCCTTCCATTACCTGCTCACCGACCAGCGATATTACAACGAGTTTTGGTAATTTAACTCTATACTGAAACTGTCATTGACGGCTTTGATTCCCCAAAGTTCGTGCAACGAATGCGTCGAAGGGCATGCAAATGATGTAACGAAACTGAACTTACCTTTAACTTTTCTTTCCCATTTCTCGTCACCCGCAATCGTGTTCTACCTGCTATGGGGTAGATACCAATTTCATCTCTTCTCTTCCTCCAACGCTAAGCCATCCAACACCCACCAAACTAACCTCAAGACAAAACAGCAATGAACCCCCTTCATTCAACGAACCTTCTTAGGCTCATCAGGCAAATATGACCTGTCATCCTCGCCCTCAACTTCCCTCACTATCTTTTCCATCTCTGCCGACTGCTTCTTCCATTCGCTCTGGCACATTTTCAGCTCCTTCTGGAAAAGCTCGTCATTTGGTTTCCGGTAGCTTCCTCCGAATCGATCCCAGAGCGTGGTAAACTGTCCAAAATTGTAATTAAAGTATAAATGATGCATGGTGTGACAGGCAGCACCGTTTATTATTGGATTGTCAGCCACGTATTCACCATCGTGAATGAGAATGGTCCAGATATTGATAAAGACGAACAGGAAGACGTAGGCGAACTTCTGGAGTGGGAAGATGAACGGGAAGACGTGGTAGGGAATGCTCTGGGAGAACCCGTCGAAAGGGTGGAAAGCGTGTGAGGCATAAGGTGTCGGCATGATCCACTTGTGGTGAGGCTTGTGCAGCTTCTTGTAGACGCGTGGGTGGTGCAATCCGCGGTGGATCCAGTAGATGAAGAAGTCTGTGAAGCAAATGAATAAGGGAAACTGGAAGAAATTGTACCACATCCCTGGTCCTTCCTCTGTTATATCGTACATTTTCGAATACCCGCGGACCTCGAGCAAGAACAAGGGAGCTGTGAAAATGGCCATGATGGGAAGAGCAGTATTGGTCTGGCGGATTTCGAGGCGGATCTGGTTCTTGAGGTACCTGGGATGGTTGAAGGTAGCCTTATCGAAGACAAAGATGTAGGATAGTGTTGCAAAGATGTAGTAGATGACGAGGCCGAAGACCCTGGATATTAAATGTCAGTTGGGAATGTAGTTGAATAAAGGACAAGTGCATGGATCGCATACCATGTGATCATGTACAAACTCAGAAACTGTCGCCTCCAATCATCCCGCGCCCATTGACTCATATACGCATATTTTCCTGGTTCAAACGATATGTAATTACTCGCTGGCTGATATTGCCATGTCGAAGGAGGGTAGGTTGCTGGGATCTCCCTTACACTCGAGAATGTAGTATTGGCCTTGAAAGCGGACGACTGAGCGGGCAGCAAGGTCGCATATATGGGGTCAAATAAAAAGGTATCGAAGGCTTCGAGAACGAGATCCATGGTGGCTATGGGTGCGGGGGGTGGCCCCTCGATATAGAATTTTGGTGCAGTTCAAGAGGGGGTTATCTGTTCGTCTGCGAAACTTATCGAGGGATATGCTCGACGTCAATCTAGGCAAATGGTGAAGGAAAGAGTCGCGTCTGCGATATTAATTGCTGTCGCAGAGAAGGCAAAAGGAACAAAGAGTGAAAGGAGGTGGTGTCGATGGCGAACTGGAGAGCAATTAAAGTGTGGCCAGGAACAGGACGAGCTCGGCGCGCTAGTTGCTAACGCCGATGAAAAACGAGGCCCTCTCCGCCGGATGCTGGCAATCCGAGCTTCCTCAAGGTCACCTCATCCTCACCAGGCCGATGGCCCATTGCCACTCCCCTTTGGACGCAAAGCTACGTAATTACGACGAGCTCATTTCAATTTGAGGCATTTGAATGACGTTTGCACACCACCTTTTCTGGTTAAAGGATGCATTGTGTCATCCTGCTCTTTTCTGCTTCCCTACCTCATGTGTCAATCAGTTCACCGAAGATTCAAAGCCTTCATATGAAGGCAGCTCCAGTGGCCTACGATGGGAGTTTCCAAAACACCACGCCGACAATTGATGGATTTCCCTCTAGATAGGCCCTTTCCACCAAAAGATTTCAAGATGAATCGAAACTCGAAGTTTTCTACATCCCCTACATCCTCTCTTTCGAGAGTTCAACACCTCTATCGTTTCATATTTTCTTTCATTTCTATTATTGCCTTTTTCTGGTTATTTTCATTGTTTTTCAGGGTCTTCAATGTCGTTATGCAGACGTTGCCGGCTCATTCCAGCTCAAACTCTTGATCACAGTCTCTCAGAGGGTGCCTATGGCTGGCACACACTCTTCAACTGTGACCGCCGAAGCTTGCGGATTTCCGCCGCCAGTGGTTGTTACTTTCGTCAGCAGTTTCGGGAGAGCCTTTCAGAGCAACACAAAGAGATTACCCAGAAGACCGGGTTTTAAAGGGATCATGAACATGATCCTCTGGGACTCGAGGATACAAGGGTATACGACCCTCTATTTTGTCCTCGGCCCAGAATTCGATTGCTGTGACGCTCCTGCCAATTCAACGTATGATGACGGTGCCCACAAATACTTGGCGGAATATCTATTTGAAGCCTTTAGGTTCCCATACCGCTGACGTGATCCGCGAATTGCCTCCTTACCCCGGTTTATGTTCTAGCTCCCTCCAAATCGATCTTTGGGGCATAGATGCGAGCTCGATCACAAGGACTGCTGCGTGGTTACCTGCGACTCCTCACGATTCCCAAATCGACTGATCGATGTCGGCCGGAGCCGTACTCGATGTTCACCGGTGCTGATCTTCACCAACGAACGGTACAATTACGCTTATGTGGTGTTGAATTACTATTTCGATAGAGCGGAATTTGTAAAGCTCACCCTCCAATATCGAACAGTTCAAACCCGACATAGATATGGCCCAGTTACTACCATTGTTTCAAGACACCATATCAGTAGCTAGGCTGCTGGGCTTCAGGTTTATCTGGAGAGATGCACTATGCCTAATCCATAACGACGCAGGCAACAGCCACAACGAGCTGATGGATATGGGCATGATTCACAAGAACCGCAAGCTGAACATTGCGGCAACTGGATCGAATAACCAGCAGGGTGGGCTCCTCCATGCCCATGACACGCGACTTACCACTCGTTACCCTTAAAAATTATCCGGTGGAAATGCCCTGAACGAATACCACGCGCTCAGGCAAGATATCCGGTCCGAGGTGGATGACGCTCCTCTCAGTCGTCATGCTACATTCTTTCAGGCTAGATTACTCGCACCACGAACCATCCACTGCGGCCTAAGACAAATCTTTTGGGAATACGGAGGACTTCAAAGCTTGTGAAACCGTCCCGGAAGGCATTCCAAGCAATTTCTTCAAGCCACGGACATCGACGAGAAATTGGACAAAGACAGGCGGTTGAACATTTGCTTAGCAGTAGCGAGTTTCAACATTGATTCTTCAAGTCGGGGGACTGACGATAATGCATGGCCTCCACGAACACTGGGCTTCAATTGTTAGCAACTCAGTGCGTCCAAACGAATCCGCAAGACAAGCTCCTTGCTCTCTCCAGGCTTGCTGCAGACGTCAATATTCGATTCCAAGGAGATTACCTGGCCAGGCTATGGCATGGCAATCTCATCGACGGTTTGCTTTGGTTTATTGATGGCCAATTTACCAAAGGCATGCCCCAAGCGTACAGTCCTTGCGAATACCGCGCCCCGTCTTGGAGTTGGGCGTCTGTAGAGGGCCGATCACACATCTGTCGTCATCCGAGCTTCACGGCAACGGGTTAAAATTTTGAAAGTGCATGCATTTAATGCTTCACGGACACATGTTACTCGGCAAATGGTCGGAGCATTCCTTTGGCTCCGTGGGTGTCTGATAAAAATTGCTCGTCCCCTCCACTTCTGCGTTCGAGCAAAGATGTTCGCTGGATGGCCCAGACTTAGAACTGAAGTTATGGACGATCACTATTACTGTCTTCCTTGAAGGACTTAGGTGACAGAACGAGGGAGTTTTCTCTGCGGACTCGTTCTTAGAAAAATTCTTTACTTCGTAGGAGATACAGTATCAGAGGGTCGGTCTGTTCTGGTGCGCGAAAGTGACTCTTTGCAGCTTCTTGGGCGTAGGAAGGTCAACTTTGAGGCTTCCATCGGCCCAACAGATGGTGTCGACGGAATGCTTTTGGGGGATAATATTGTGATCAACTAAATGGGATGGGTATCTATAACGACACTTCATCCATTTTTTGTTCTCCACTCCCGTTAACAAGCCATCTCTTCTTTCTCGGTCGCTTTTGGCTGCGTCAATTTTGCATTCTGCCATTTAGGCACGCCTGAGGTGGAATTAAGCCCTGGGCGCAATGCTGTCAGTCCTTTGGCTCAATCTGGCATTCTGCGGTTATGCACGATCGAGTCCGACATCAACGAGGGTCGCTAGGAAAGGCGGCGATTTCTTATCTGGAAGATTTTAATCATCTACCTATGTTACGCTTCGTCAACAGCAGGCGTGACACCGCAGCCGCATTTCAATGGACCTTCTCACATTTCTCGCTTTCTCTATCTAATTGCGCCATATCACATATTTTCTAGCATTCATAGCTTCAAATCCTTCCAAGCATTTCCGCTCCGCGGGGTGGAAGCGATAAGCATTCACATCCAAGCAGATAAGGATTTCATCCCATGCGCTATTGCGACGTGCAATGTTATCGTGATCAGGTTGATCTTCTGATCGTGTGCAGTGTCTTAGCACGATCCTCCAGATTTTCATAATGTGGAAGTCGATGATGATAGGAGGTAGTTCGACTGAAGAACCTCATGAATAGAATTGGTCGGTTGAAATAAGGTTGCTGTGCTCCAGGTTATTTTTTATTTTGCCGCCGACGGCCCCTTGGGAACGTCAATCGCGACCCGCAGAGCTGGTTTTTAAGGTTGATTTGCAACTGACTAATGTTAGCTGAAAGTATATCGTCGGCCCTTTTCCGCGGCTGCGGGCCGTCACTAGGAGGTATCCATCCTCCGTCCCGTCCTCGCCTCGCGGTTTCAAGCAGAACCACATTCACCTATGCTAATTCCGCCTGAGCATCCTCAATCAAATCCAGAAAATGCAACGAATACGAATACGATTTGTTTGGGGTCAAGTCATCAACACCGGTGCGTGATTCAGACGCATCTTTTCACGTTTTGTGTTTAGGACCTCAGAGCATGAGAAGCCCAGGGCGCCACTGATTTGCCGTTACGCAACCCAAACGACGGGTTCCGTGAGGGGAGTCAAAACTGTACGACAGTGCCGCGGAGGCCTCGTTTCCAGACAGTAGACGCCGGTTCAGAATCACAGTCACACAGAATGTGCGAGGGGTTTCACTATCCCGCACGTTCTGGCACGCGACAGCGATACTACCGAAGTCGACGTCGACAAGACACGGCCGTCGGGGGTTTGTAACGGATGTTCCCGAATGTTGATGAGATGGGAAATTTGTGGGAGTGTATTTGCTGGGATCGGAAAGACTGATACAAATTCAATTTTCAATCACATTGTGATGAGCCCCAAGGATCACGGGTTTCCTCTTTTGCTGCGGAGTGCAGATGTTCAGATTATATGTGACGTTATTGGGATGCGACTGAAAAACATATGGTATATCAGCTTTCTTGAAGGCCTTGGAATGTTCATAGATTCCAGTTTTGTAGTCCTTGATCCTTGAATCCTTCCAGTTTTAAGGCTTTGCATATAGACCCGGTGCGTCGGTAAGTCGGCACCATGAGCTCGGGGGATTTGGAGCCGGCTTGCTGGGATCCGATATGGGGTGTCGATGCTCGGGGCAATTTGAGGCGGAGCATTCGCGATGCACTCATGATTGAATCTTGATGGAGGTAGAGGGAGACTCCGTATTGGAGTATGTAATGTCTTGGATCGATGATTTCGAGAGGAGTGGCGTCGCAGCAGCGAATGAAGGTCTTGGAATGTTGCAATTTCCTGTGACCTGTGAAATACAGTATTCAGCGTCTTTCAACACCTGTTTGACGGTGACATCCACATGTCAACCGCTTCTCGCAAAGGCCTCTCCTGTGTTTTCCCACATACAGTACATCGGCGTCGCCCGCCACCTTACTAATCCCAAAAACCTCAAACCTGCTTGCCACCTCTCTCATGCGAATCTCGAATCCTACTTTCTCACCGCAACATCTCCAGTAACCAAGCCAGAAGCCAAGCCAGAAACCAAGCTCAACGCGCGACGTACCTAACTCCCCTATGTCGTCGCGATAAGCATAGCCCCCACTGCCCACATACTCTTAGCACCGCGCAAACCCGGGCCACAAACCCCACTCATATCCTGCATGCCTACCCTCCAACTCCTCAACAAAAAGCCTCACATTCTATCATCGCAATACCTAAAACATAGCAAGATAGTGGATTTAAGACGTCATCTGCGCTCTCTAACCCCCCATGATCGACATCTAACCTTGCCGATCATCCTGACCCACTCTCTACACCTGCCAGATCTCCAAGATCATGCTTTGAAGCCTCACTTTTGCGAAGGCGAATATTTTTCGTCATATCCAGGACTGCTTTCCGAAATAAGTACCCTGGGGGAGATTGCAAATAGAGCGAGGGATCTGAGGCGCCCCCAAATCGGTTCCCTGCGTTCGGTGTCGATAGCAATACTCACGGGCCCCACTGACTCGCTGCGCTCGCTAGTGCAAACTTTTCTCAATCAATTAATTCGACGCGTCTTTGATCAACAACCATACCAGTCTACGAATATCGCGAGGAGGAGGAACAAATCCAAAAGGTTATAGAAGAATCCTTCTTTTTGAATGTTCTTGGAGGCCTAATTGGAAGGCTACGGTGCGTAAATATGCAGTGCACTACGACAGGCTCTACAAATGTCCAACAGAAGAAAACCCCCCAAATGTACCCGCCCTAAGACAAATCAGAGGCTTAACCTAGACCAATTGAAGTCCGTTGAGGCCTGCATCTAGTGAGTTGAAAAATAGGCCAGCATCCGCTTATTCATATGTGGAGAGCCGCAGCTAAGCGCATCTGAGTTTACAAGCGGGCCTGGCACGATCCCTGAAACCCCCACGTCCATGAAGTAATACGTTGCACCCTGACTAAGCAGAACACGGTGTCGTCTCAACTCCATCAACTCAACTCCCTTAATGAGTGAGTGCTCTAAATCATCTAGAGCCTTGTAGATTTACGCCCAAATAAGAGATTCACCGGTTATTTAAGCCTGATATTATAAGATTTCGTTGAGAAATGGTGGATTCTCTACAGTCCTATCTCAATTTGTGTGGTATGGAGGAAGCTTAGTCATGGTGCAACGAATTATTTCACCGGGGTGCCCCCAACCACAACTTTTTCGTACGCCACATGTTAAGAAGGTTAAGCAGAAGCTGAAGAACATTGAGCGTGTAGCTGCTCAGGAACGAAGCGAGATTATCCAGTTCTTTAAGGCTTACGAAGAAGCCATCGAGACGTATAATATCCTGCCTTGCGATCAGTGTAATTTTAACAAAAGCGGATTTTGTATTGGGATTGGAGTGCAGTATGTTGTTACAATGGAGCTTGTCAAACGTATGGAGAGTCCGTCGGAGACTAATCGCGACTTTGCAACGCTGATTAAGACTATCTCAGTAGATAGCTATATGTTACCGCCAGTTATTATTAAGAAGGGCAAAGTTATTATGGCGCAGGATGTTATGGCTGCAAAACATTAGGAACAGTGCGAGGTTTGCTATGTCCGACATAGGCTATTCGAACGATGAGATAGGTTTTTATTATATGCAACACTTCTACGAACGTACTATGCCTCGCCCGCAAGGTGTTTATCGCCTTCTTATTTTTAATGACCACGGATCCCATCTTACATGCGAGTTCAATAAGTTCTGCACCGAAAAGAAGATAATCCTTTTTAATTTTACCTTCCCACACAAGCCATACATTGCAGCCGCTTGACGTCGTATTTGAGCTGTACGAACACTATGATAAGAAGGTGGAGAAGGAGGCTCTGCTGGGATGTACCAATTTCAACATCGTCGGATTCTTATACGCAATTCCTGAAGTATGCGCTAAGAGTTTTAAGAGCGCTATAATGCTATCTACCTGGAAGAAGGAGGGCTTTAACCGCTGAGTCTACAGGAGGCGCTTTCAAAGTTAAAGACTGTTCATTGAGCTGCTACCCTTCCGCCTACTGAACCAAAACCCGTTAAGTCTCCAGCCTCGCAGCACACTGCCAGGGAGATCGAAATATACGCTAGAAAGCACCTATATATATATATATATGAGATAATCAACAGTAACAGTGGGAACTCAATATAGGACGCGTAACTAGGCTTGTCCGCGCTGGAGTAGTGAACGTGAGTGCGCGAGATTTGGCAGATGTTAATCTTAAAGCACTCAACGCAACCACCAAAGCTCATAATCAACGCCAGAAAAGGATATAATGCATGTTCAGAACGGCGGGATCATAATTATAGGCGATGCAAGAATCAAGCTAGCAAAACGTAATCAGGAGGAAGCGACAAAAATGAAGGCTACAAAGTTGAAGTAATACTGCAACATGAACATTTTTTTGTACTACAAACTTGCGCGTATCTTACATTAGATCTTAATTAAGCTTATTTTATGTACAGAATAAATTATTTCGTGCGTTGTTAGCGGGTTTTGCTACGAAATTTCACGAATGTGATAATATTTTGTATTGAGCTTGGTGTTTGCATAGAGCCCGGGACCACTAGCGAGCGCAGTGAGCTAGTGGGGGCCGCACACAACTTGTTTGCAAAGGCGCGCCGCGGAGAAATCACAAAAGCGATGCGTGAAGGGGACTTGCTTGTGGCGCTGTCTGTGAGCCTGTACTTGTTCACAGCAACATGCGGTATGTAATATCTGCATCTCCGTTGGGGGTCTGGTGGATTCGGCCCTTCTAATACGTTTATTTTGACTTTAGGTGTGCGTTTGGGTGTGGTTCTATGGAGGTATTGGTGTTCTAAGGAAACTGTCTGTAAGGGTATTACGGCTTCTACCGATATCCTCAAGATAGTCATATCAGATAAGCTGGTGGGCAACTAGATCTAAAGTGTGGAGTCCCTGTATCTAGGTAGATCTTGTCACATCTGATGCAGGCCAGTACCAGCAGAAGCGAGTGGGCAGATGAGCGGTGTCATAGTGCTTTGCACACACAACCTTCTCACCTTTCACCGTTTGAGTGTTAGATCGGTGAGCGGTGAGTAATTCAACGAGAAGCGGGTGCAGAGCAAAGAGACCCTTTTTGCTTCAATGCTTAGGTGGACGTTGGAAATCTTCCTTGCTAGTCGGTTGACTGTAGGTGAAGGTATGGTTATGGTACAGAGAGTATAAATCCAACGGTCAGTTAGGATGGGAGGTGGTGAGAAGCTTAGTAAGAACAATCGAAATATCACGCATAGTCGATAGGATAAAATCGCAGGTCGTACCGAGAATTAAATTTCAACTTTGCCCTGCGAAGGCAGTACAGTGTAGATAACGTATGGGGGGTATCCGCGATTGCCTCCTCCCTTTTTCCTTTTCTGGAATGCGGTCACCAAGGTGCCGGCAGAGAGAGACATTGAAAGCAATATCAACAGAGGATATAGGAAGAAGAAAAGTTAAGCGCAATGATAGTGAGGAATAAAATGATGTCCATCTCTGCACTAGATTGGGCACTACAGAGTCCCACCCAAATGCATGAATTCCAGCCTAGTCTGGTTATTGCGCCTTGACAGAACACACCAGGACTCCTGTGCCGTAGAACTCCAGAAGGTATCGTCACACATGCGTATCGTAATCTAGAGCTGCCGTATGTTTTGTACAATCCTAACCAGCGGTCGGTCAACTTCAGTACATCTTCCGCTCAGGGAAGACCATGTCGTCGTATCCATTAGCTTGGCTGTGGAAACCCGTATTGATTGGAGTATTGAAGTCGTAGGCTTCATTGGCTTTGTGTGTTGCATCCGACGATAGTGATGAAGAGCGGCTGCTTCGGTCGCTACCAGCATGTTGGTGAAAGGATCCAGAGAAATTTCGGTTTGCAGACGTTGTAGCGACGGTAGAGTACGACGAAGCACTCGAAACTACCGAGGATGGCGCAGTAGATATTCTCCTGTCTTTACCTCGGCCTTTTATGCCCTTGTTGGAATTCTTGTATAACGATGCAAAGTATTCCCAGAGTTCCTTGTCCTGAGCGGTGACAGGATCACCCTCACAGATGGACGCAAACTTCTGCGTGAGGTATCGAAGAGTTGTAGCATGAAACTTGTTCTGATGCGACTACACTCCATTAGCTGTTGCTCGCAGTAGTCTTCTCTTAACATTCACCTTAAGATTACCAAGTTGCGTAAATTGCTTTCCGCAGTCGTCAAGCTTGCATGTGAAGGGCTTAATTTGCTGATGAACGATCTTGTGGGCCCTCACATTTCCACGCTGGGCAAACGTCTTTCCGCAGATTTCACAATTGTATGGCCTTTCCCCAGTGTGTCTTCGCTCATGCGTCTACGAGAGTCAGCAGATGTTGTGCGATGATCGAGAAGCGCCTGACCTTGAGATTCCCCAGTTGAGAGAACCTTTGCCCACAAGAAGGCTCTTTGCAGGTCTGAACATAATGGTCAGCATTTATCATGGGCGTTAACGATCATGTCTGCACTCACGAAGGGCTTATGACCGGTGTGTGCTCGAGTATGAATATCAAGGTGGGTCTTCTGGTAGAAACTCTTGCCACAGTCTGGCATGCTGCACTGGTACCGCTTTTTCGGTTTCCCGTTCGATTTGGTGTCGTCCTCCTAACAGAGGGTGAGCCTCTTGTTCTGTAGTTCGACGATTTCGGCATTGAGTGCTTACCTTGACGACCGGCTGTGTGTGCTGGTGAACAGGTTTTGATTGAGCCTGGATAGCCTTCATCAGAGTATCCACGTCGGTGGAGAAAGTGATCCCATTGCTAGTATCTTCAGACTCGGAAGTTGGCACTGGTTTGTAGTCCTCGTGATAGGACACATCGTTGTATAATTGGCTTGGCTGGATTGGGGAGCTGGCCTCGGACTTCACTGGAGGAGTCCTCTCCATTACTGGGAATCCATTACGGGCCTCTCGCACGGTTGGGAGCGATTGCATGCCCGTAGTTCCTGGGTATGTCGCGGCGTGGGAAAGTGCCGGTGGATAGCTCACGTTGAAAGCTTGTTGCATGTTGTAAGGGTTTACGGAGAGGGAGTCAAACGCGAACGCTCCTGACTGATACGGCACACAAGTGGCCATTGAATGCGTCGGGAAAATAGGTATGCCAATGTCCATATGGGTCGTCGTGGCCTGAAAGGCTCTGGAAGTCGGTGGGTTGGTCACTGGCCGTGATGAGGCTTCGTACGGCACCAGACCCGACATGTTCATGTTAGGGTTGTGGATCGTTTGGTCAGTTCGTCGTTGCCAAAGACCAGCGTGTTGAGATGCAACCACGGTTGCCATCGTTGATAAAGAACGGCGGGCCGATGGCAGGCAGTTGGGTGGCGAGACTATATGCCTTCCTGAAGGTGGATGACTGGAGAGCGGGTGGGTATGGGCAGTGACGGGTGATGCCGAAGGCTGGCTAATAGTATAAGAGTATCAAAACGGTGGGGAGAAGCGATATGTAGGTGATAGATGGGACGAGATCGGATGGCGTGGGAGCTATGTGGTCATGAAGTTGGAAGATATGCAGAATAGCTCGTTTGGGCCCAATGTCGTGGTTTGGGGAGAGTTTGGGGGTTTACATATAGATGGCTGGTGAGAAGCCTCTCCTACACATCCCACGAACGGCAAGGATAACGATGTAGTGAGCAAACTGAAAGGGCTAGGGACAGGGAGTGCAGGCGGAGATCGAGACCAGCTTTGCTGCAGGACGGGCGAACAGGACCTCGCTCTGCCATGCAAGCCAAGAAGTGATGAGGAGAGGTGCTGGGCATGAGGCAGAGGTTTAGTGAGTGCCAGAAGGGCCATGGAGGAGGGCTGGTTGTGTTGGGGGTGTGGATGGGGGGCTGCGCGGCGGTTCAGATCCCCAAGTCCAGCGCGTACCTCTCATCGGGACGGGACCGGGGTCTCGCTTCAGAGGTGTGAACGGGCGGAAGGGTGGGCTGCACAAGGGCAGGTCTCAGGTGCCAGAAGTGTGGGGGATTTTCCGCTGTGGACAGACGCGCATGCCACATCCCCATTGGCCAGCCCGCCTGTGGCCGTGGAGTCCGCAATGCCACTCTATCATGGGCAATGTGTCTTCTCACTTATTTCCAGCGACTTAGACAACAGCGGCTGTCCTAGCGGCCAGCTGCGTTGGGTTCGCGAGATTGTGTGATGAGGGATTGTTGAGATGAGAAATATTATTGTAGGAGAAGGAGGGGTGGCATCGATCTCGCAGTCCATAAGCGCTACCTACCTACTCCGTGTCTCCCACGAATTGGACACACGAGGATCCGTCCAGGCGCCAGCAGCGTGGAAACGGGGGAGACACATCCCGGTGAGGATCGTTGCGTATCTTGGCCTTTGTCCTCCAATTTTCGCTTTCGAGGCCTGTTTCCCAGATCAGACACACACGTGCTCGCAGCAAACAAGCACCCTGAGTAGCAAGGTGACATGCCGCCATATTCTCCTTCCAACAACCACTGGCGACAGCTATGCTGCACAGGAGCCCTCACTCGTCGTCGTCGAATGCGGGCAGTCCAATACGCCTCTCCGCTGTGATTGTCGCAGATGGCAATAATAGGCCGCACGGGAGACTTTGCTTTAGGTAATGAGGGCGGCCAGGGCGGCTCGAGGGGAAGCCAGAGCACGTTTCCGGTGTGCCCAGGCTGCTGCACTTGTGAGCTCCCTTGGAGTGCTAGTTTCTGAGGCGTAGTGGCACCATAGCACGCGTTGCCGGAGGACCCTGGGTTGTCAGACTGGGAAGCGTGCGGAAGTGCAACCTTTAGGAGGCGGCTTCACGAGGGCTTGGTGAGCACCCTCCAGTTGGGACGAAGGCTAAACCCGGCGCACTGGTAAGAAAACAAAGTCGGGGGGCACAACGATTCATGATGTCCGGCCCTGCACACGGCCAGGAATACGGCAGAGGGCCTATAACAATGCGTACCTGCAGCATCAGGAAGTGGAATTATTGCGAGCTGACTGTCACCGTATTTCACGCTTCAGAACCGTCCAGTGCGGTGCGAAAAGCACACCTCTAGCTCGAGTGCTGCAACTGGGACATACAGGCATTGCTCGCAGCCAATGGCCGCGGGAAGCGTTCGAAGAGGAGTCTCTCGGCTGCACTCTATTTCAATCATGCTCAGAACTATTGCAGACCTCTGGTGCTGATGGGTGGTTTTCTTTGGATGCGCTGCGAGCGACCGTCAAGCATCATCCCACCAGAACGGGTAAGGTTAGCAGCGAATGACGCTCTGGCTGCCGTGGTATCTGTGCGAGCGATGAGGAGCTTGCTAATGTTATTACTTTTCGAATGAACAGGGATCCCCCGGCCCAATGAGCGAGGTGCTCGCTGACTCCCGCCCGGCCATCTTTTCTCCGCAGTCAAGCTCACAAGCCACAGCGCGGAGGAATCCGGCCACGTCCCGGGTCTCTGGGTCCTGTCACCTCCCTGATCTAATTTGCTGCAACTCAGACACCACAAACACCTGGAAACACCACCGTCCAGCGCCATTCGCTTCTTCTGTATTTCCTCTTCTGTCGACCCGCAGCCCCGGCGCGCCTCGTCTTTCTTGACCGTCGCTATGTCACCTCGCTGGCCATCAAACGCCGCCACTGCTGGACCCATGATTCCATCACGCAGCGTGCTTCATCTTTGCCGAGCAGCGCTCTATATCGGGTCTGCATCAGATACCCCGGACTCTCCCCTGCCGTCATTGCAGCCAGACGCTTTCTTTTCTTGCGCCTCGCAGCCATTCTGCTGCCAACGCTGACCCATTACCACGGCAGCAAGCAGCCTTCGATCGGGACTGCGAGCGCCATGTTCCAGAACGCTACCTAATTCTCTTGCATCCAGATTCATTTTCTGTTCTTCTTGTTCGCGCCGTTACCGTCAAAATTCTCCCCAAAGCTTCTTGCATGTCAACGATTAACTCAACATTTCAGATCCGCTCTCTAGCATGTATTTCTCCCGATTCAGATACTCTACCGGGTGCTTTAAGCTTGGGTGGCAAGCATTTTCTTTCCCTCGTCTGTAGACCAGATCGGCATATTTGTAGGCTACGAGTCTCGACGCAGGGGCTCTCCAAACTGGCACGCATTGCGTGGTCATCATGGAAACAACACCCCCACCTCCTGGGGTAATTTCTCATCTTCAAACACCTCGTCGTCGTCAGCAACCTCTTCAGAACTTGTCTCTCTTGATTACCCGACGCAAAAGGAACTTTGAGTTCATGTATCTTCAGAACTATGCGAAATCGTTTCGTCATCATCCTCGCGTACAACACGTGCAATTGGGGACAACATGCACCTCTGAGCTGTTTCGTAACTCTGCTCTGGGTCTCAAGGGCGCATGATGAAAGCCTGTTCGAGGATCAAGCAGATTTCATGGTTGTTTTTCTGAAATTCGAGCAGCTGACCGTACTGGGATCCCTGAAGAGTTAGAGCAAGTTATCAAAAGCCCACAGTGCGATACTTCGCTAGCCGGGTACTGTATGTCGTCGCGTCTCGTATTTCTATTATGTCTTTGAAGCAAGCTACATGACGCCAAGGGAGATTTTTCGTCCTAGTTTACCAGGGGACAATCAGTTCCTCCCGGGGACAGTAGACCCATTCCACTAATCTTGCCTCATGATCAAAATTGTGCCCACCATGGATTTGAAGGTTTGGCAGGGCTTTCCGCATAGCCAAGGAGCTGGAGCAAGATCTGCTCCCAACATTCTGTGTCCGATCACGCAGGACAGAGTTAGGTCGAGAAAATCGAGGCATCGACGTCCATATCGGTGGACCTGCAGTAGCTCCAGGCATACTGCAGGGGAGTAGTATAAGGGCGCTGAAAATCTGATAGCGAAGTAGTCCCGACCGAATAGCGGCCCTATGCGTATCTAGGAGATCCGGAAAAGACGATCCCTGACTCCAATGAGGATGTGAGTCCTCCCTTTTTGGTGAAGCTAAGACAGATAACAGGATGCCACAAGATGCCACAAGATGCCAAGCAGCTATCTGTTAGGTGCAGGATCTCGCACACTGATGTCCAATTAGAGCAGAAAGGGGCAGCCAATGGGAGTGCAACCTGTGACTCAAGTCAGCACTCTATCGTCAATTGTGACACAAGATAGATAAAAGCAGTAATGGGCGTCGTTGAACCCTTGCGCTGATGGCAAGCGATCCCGCCTCACACAATACTCCTCTATTTGGGCACTTTATTAATATTTGCAAGAGCGTGTTAATGCTTGAGTTGAGGCTTGACAAATTTCCGTTTCTTGTTCAGGTGATTCACCTGAGCACAAGCATCAAACGGCAGGGATCATGCGGATGCGGGCTGTCAGGCTGGAAAATTAATAGTAAGCCGACGTCGGCACACCACATGCTCAACACTCACCAGCATCCTCACCGTTTACAAACACCATGTACGCGACGCATGTACCCTCTGTTGACCCAACTGCACTTCACACAGCGCTCGAGTCCCTACAATCCCTACAGTTTCGGCCAACGTCTCTCGGCGCATTGCAACGTACTTCGTGCTGCCAGAATGACCCCCACGCCGTCGTCAAATCCCCACCTTGGCTCATCACTGGCTGATCACAGGTCCAAACAGCTTAAGCCTCCTTCTGTCAGACTTAAACAGGATAAGTAAACCGCGAAGCTCAAGGTAAATGCGGATGCAGCCGATCGACCCGCTGAGTCCCCCATTTCCCCCTTTCTTGGGGTGTCCCTGCCCATATGCAGTCAAGATGGCCTTTGTTGCCAAAAGATCCCTTCCCTTCATTCACCTTTACGACCTACTTCGTACCGCTGTGGACAGCCGCGGAGAAGCTTGCTCCAAATATTTGATATGCGTACAGCTTTGTCCCTTTTCGAACAGCTATGACGCTCAAGCCAGTTGCCACACTCCACTCAGCCTCACTAGGACGTTATCAGTATCCCTACAACATGCTCGAGCCCCAACCTCTGGCTTTCACCTTCCTAGGTAAATATGCCTTTACGCCAACCTTGAGTGCGGGAGCGACAGAAAAGATCAACAGAACTCAAATTCTCCTACAACCATCGTGTCATTCGTGATGACACGGCTTGCTGAACTGAAGTACATCACTAATTACCACGCCGCCTATAAGTCATTCTAACTATCTCATTGGACGCTGGTCTTCGGTCTTATGGCCGAATTGTGATGCCTCACACTGTTCTCCTCCACCTCAAATCCTTGGGTTGCAAACTACTTTGATAGATTGTCGTCACGTAGACTTTACTGTCGCTTTTCATTTCCCTTCTTTATTTGAGTTGCAGATACGGAGGCTTTGGAACGGCACCTAGCAAGCCTCATTCCACATTCCAAGCCAGGTTAGGGACCAACACCCAGAAGGCGCATCATTTTTTTTCTCCTCGACATTGACGACTGCGATGCCCCTGCCAGCTCTACGTGCCTGTCGACTTTCCTGAATAAGTAGTTTCATCCGTTTGTCAACAGTCACCCCAAACTGATCCGTTGCACTGTTCGCCCTGCAAGAGGAGTGGACCAGCCTTCTTCTTACAACTTGAAACTCCAAACCTCGACCTAACTGTATTATGGCGAGTGGCAAACGGGGAGATATGCAAGTTCGGCGCCAGATTTCAAATCTGGCGTGTAAGATTCATGAGCGCAAAATTGAATTGATATCCATATCTAACACGAGCTCATGGCTGTGCAGATGATTGTTGGAGAGTGACGTTCGCTTCGCCTTAGATTCGCTTCCAGGTGGCCAGAGCGTTCTAGTATCGAAATTTTGAAGCTGGATTTCGCCACAGAAACCTAGGCCCCCGGCCCCTCCAAGCATGCCTAACGCCCCAGCTCCAGCCAAGGGCAGCAGAATTCACCCGCTATAACACTCAGCACTGTCCATACACTCGTTGAATCTTTTAGCTGCAAGCATGGCTCCTATGACAGCCGCCATGTTTCATATCACTGAGTTCTTTCCGCGCTAGCCGAGGGCTTCAGGTTGGTGTCGCCCAGTAACATGGAAATGTATGAAGCCCAACCTCATATCAACTTCTAGATTGTGCGTCTACCCCTTAATTCGCGAATACTACAACGCTATTGCTTGCTCAGAGCTAAGGGCAGATCCTAAGCAGACACAGGAGAATGGCAGAGCTCTAGGCCATCTCGGTCTGTCAGCGAGACTCCGAGAAGTGTACATAGCAACATACACTTGCCAGAAGTCAGCCAGAGTCAAAATTGTTACCCCGAACAACTCGGAAAGAGAGGCTATTCTCTTACTAAGACCTCCTTTGAGACGAAAACTCCGTGAAGCTAACCACAAACTTTTACGGAGCTATCCAAATGACAAGTCCTTCATGCGTCGCTAAGGGTGAATGGCAGCGGTTGGGTTGCGTTGGGACAACTTTCAGCTCATAAAGATTCCATTTTCATATCTCATAAGGCTTGTCTGCTCTATCACTCTTGTACGATATCCGCAGCTTTTCTTTTACCGCTCCCAGGTCTCCGGTAAACATTATTCCAACCGCACCGCGGTACCAAAACAGTCACTGACCACATGAGTCCTAAGAGATCTCATATTCAAAGGTCTTGCATGATGGAACGGAACCCATGTACGTACCCTTCCTGCCGACACTACATCGTCGAAGGAAGAAACATTGATCTAGAGGCGAGAGATGGGAGGTCTGGACAATAGTACTGAGCGCTCTGGCTGAAATCGATCGTCATTGCATGACGTCTACAGCGTTACGCAATCCGGGTGGTAGGTTGCACATTGTCTAGTATTCCCTGGTTCATCACTCATTGCGTCAATAGCTCGACCTACAGATTTGAACTGCAGAACCATACCGCCTCGAAATTCCATACATAGTCGATGTTTGCAGGCAATATCGTGCATGTCGGAGTGCACCGATCGCTCGGCGATGAAAACATTCCTCAGGTCGAGATAAGCGACGATGAGTGAACCAACGTCGAATTCAGGCTGCAGCCGCATCCAGAAACACTTGGTAGTACGGGTAAATGGAGGATCTCGCTCGAGGTGCTACCATGTTCGCCGTATGCCATACCTTGAAGAGGATGGAGACCTCCGATCATCTCTCAGCAGCCTCGACGAACGACATGCTCGGTCTTTATGGCCCAAATGGACACAGCAGACACTATACCGCTATGTAAAGTCAAGCGTTTAGCATCATAAGCTATGAAACTATGTTCACACACCTTTATACATCCCAGCCTTTATTTACCTAACGGTTCAGCGTGCTCTTTCAGTGAAGCAGTCGCCTCCCCACCTTCCCTCCAAATGGAGACAATTTTAAGAGTCTCATAATCGCAAAACCCTAGCCACCAAGGTCGGAAATATGTTGGCATCCGTTGATGGAAATACTGGCGCCCACTTGGCTAGCTCAATCATTATACCAGCTCTCAATGATCTACAGAATGTTTGGGGGTATAAATGAGCTGCAGCTGGTATCTGAATCTCGGCCGGCAATACAGTCATTTCAGCGTAACGATGGAAGCTGTCACTTGATCTCATTCATAATTGACGACGCTATTTAGGTCACTAACAGCTAAGATTACTAAAATCAAAGCGTCTTTATCGTTGAAAAGCTGCCATAGAGAGTAAGAACTGAACTCACTATTCTGTTTGCTGAATTAGATTTGCGCACTTTTTGCGCACTTTTTGCACCGTTGTCACCCTCGTAAAACTTCGGCTTCCCCAGCAGCCTAATTCATGTCTAAAGGGAAAGATGATATGTTGAGTCTTCATGGTGATACAACTGTCACATTTCTTAACTTATCCCAAAATTCACTGCGATCACTGACTCAGCATTCTATGTTCCCACCAACCCAGAAGCTTCAATCATTTCCACTTGACTATTCAAAGGCCATTCTTTTTAAACACTTGGAACGGATCAAATAAGGCCGGCTTCTTCTACAATTCCGGGCATGCTTGTGTGAGCATCGATTTTTGGTCACTGTGAACTCAACGAAAGTGCAAGATATGGCTAAGTAGGATAAATTGGGTCGAAGTAGATATCCATTCATGTATACATAGATCCGCGCTTCAACCACATCTTCCAATCCTCCCTTGAGATAGTGACAATGGTAACTCGACTCTCGACTAAGTTTGACCTGGAAATTTTCCAATCCTCCATTTGCACCAATTGTGAGAATATCCTGCTGGCGGCTTTCTTAGTGGATCACATTCTTTTATTTACCCCTGAATGTGTATATATACCCCGATCCTCTTAAGCACATATCGCAACCAGATAATTATGCATGCCAGGGCATGAATTCCATATCGTAAGCATTAAGCTAGAAACACTTGGTTCTTATAATACTAATTAAAACGAGAAGTATTTACGCTGCTATCAAAATAGGCAGACTTATATAATGAATTTCAACAACTTTCACAGCAATCATACTCGATCCCTGCTTTAATTCTATGACTTGTACTTAAAATTTCTGAAATGAGGGGAAACTAGATTCAACCAACCATGTAGCGTCCAACTCCATCCTCCTTGACCTCGAATGCTACCTCAGATTTGAAAAAAAAAAAAAAAATTTTTTTTATTACACAATGCCCACATGCTCCAATCTCCTCAGTTTTACTACTCCCACACTGACGCCCAACATTGAGGCCTGACTCCCGACTCTCCCGAGCTCGGCTCGCTGAAGGTGTGAATGACCTCCAACTGCAATGTGACAGTCGGACATCGATAAACTGCATGGTTCCCACACCCCAGACTAACCCAATCCTCATCGCTTCACAACCATGTCCTACGACTTGAACACTAGGGTTGCAATCCTCCATGCTTTCCAAATACCAAATTACGGAGACCCTAGGGGTTTGACGCTACATGTGTAAAGGCCCCTATGTCTTCATGTTACATGGGCAGACATAGGAGATCCTACGTCCTGGAAGCTGAGATCCGAAATTTCCGGTCACCTATTTCTCGACTATCAAGGGGGACCAGGATGAGAGGTGGGGGGAAGGGGAAGACAGCGCTAATATCTCCATTACAAAGCTTTGCAGGATCTGGATTTTTCTTATTTTTGAACACTCATTATTTCTACCATGCGACCCAGGGGACCTGTAACGCCAGCCCAACATCACCCAGGTAGAAAGAACCGGTCGTGATCAGGCATCAATAGCCTTTCAAAGACCCTGAAGTCAGGCACAAGCGTTCTGCACCTAGAACTACAAACAGTTAAGCTCTTAAAAATGCTCAGATCATCTCCTCTCCTCTCCGCATCTAGAATCCAAGACCAAAATGCTCACATGCACGCATGGGAATTTTAGATCCCGCTTTGCGAAGCGCGGGAGACGCGAGTCAGGTCGAAGTCGCGACCTTGACATGCGGGATGGGAATTCACCTCTCACAGCAGAAAAGCGGAGTCGCCACTTTCCGACTTTGCGATTTCAAACTGATATGCACGTCGCCTAAAACGGAAGTGTCGTGAAGCTGTTAGAGCGCAACACCATCAACCCTCCGCCACCTTCTCTCCTCCACAATTACTATTCTCCTCTGCTCAACAAAGGTTCACTCATTCCACCGCTAGATCTCGCAATTCGATCCACTACTTAAAACTTAATTCCTTCTTCGCACCTTAGATAGGTAGATAGACGATTAACATGTATACGTGAAACCCAGATTCACCGAACCTACCCCTCACCCGAAAAGGAAATTTCAGAGCGCTTTGAGACGCTTTTACCGTGATTCGCACGTCCGCCGCGGAACTCGCGTGTCTGCACCCCACATTCCCAAGATCGTCGAAAGCGAGGTATCAAAGTGCCCCAGGTACTTGACTCAAGCTTACGTGCATCACCGGCCATCTAGCCTCGGGAGTGAGACCATGAAACAGACACCGTCGAAATGCACATCTCCAAAAACGCTCCGCTGAACAGGAAGCTGAAAGCTATCAAGATCGCGCGCCCAGATGGCCTGCCATTCATGTAAGGCAAATAGATAAGTTTAGTCACCAAAGCTGCTGCAGCCATCAGGGCCTAACAGTGCTTGTTGAATGTCCCGCATGATGTAATTCATTCGTCGCCCAAATTCCCTATCGAAGAAGTTCCGTCATATTCGAAAGCTTGAAATAGAAGGGTACTACTTAAATTCCGGAAGGCATCAAGTCATCCCATTCCCACCAACCGGATCAAACCACTCTACCCAGTAGCAACATACGCGTACAGCGTCATCGTCAACAACAGGAACACAATATTCGTCCCTTGCTGACTCGTCCAACACCAATCCTATCCTACCATTTGAGAGCGAGATGAAAAAGCGAAAAAAAGAAAAGCCAGAGCCTTTGACCACCTCCGGTTCCCTAATCTCGAACATCTTCCATCAACCTTGCCAAGGCACAATCGCAAGCCGAAAATGTATACTGTACCGTTTTTAGTTGTGGAAAGAAAGATCCATCGCTGTGATGTCCCCAATCGTACAAGAGAGGAAGCATAGAAAGTGAAAACACTAATCGCATGTCGTAGGGAGGTTGAACAGAGTCCCTATAAGGGGGTATACCGTGATTGCGCGTTCCTGATTTGACGGTAAGGGAATTTTGAACAGCAAGGCATTCGCTGCAAGTAGCATACCCCTATCAGCCGTTGCTCGTTTATCGCGGCAGGGGCAAAACCTGGAGGGGATTTACGGTCCAGCGTATCTGTCGAATCTATGGAAAATAGTAAGCCGAAGAACGCTAGGGTAAGAGATGCACGCCAAGAAAAGAGTTAAAAGACGTGAAAGGAGTATAAAGGGGGATGTGTTGTGAGGAGAACAATTGTTTTGGGGGGGGGGGGGGGGGGAAGTTGGGCGGTGGTGGTGCAGCTTGAGCGCCAGGGTCTGGTATGTTCCAAGGATGCAGTTGCACTGTGCAAGGCGTCCGGCGCTTGCATTTGGGCTTGACGCGAGATCAATCTTGCATGCAAGCTAGGGGATTGGCCCGCGCCACAGCACACAAGAAGTGCGCCCACGCCACCATTTCCCCTCTTGTCACCGTGAGGCGTGGCCGCAGAGTGGGGGTTATGCTGACCAGTCGGGAGCCATTGCGCGCTCCCACGGTAGCGTGGGGTTCGCTGGGGGTGACACGGAAACACTACGCAAAGGCCCATCCAGCACACCTCAACTCTCGGAGACCTGGTGAAGTGCATCCCACTGGACACGTAACAGATGTTTGCAATGACCTTGAGAGGTCATGCGATACACTCTGCCGTGGCGGACAGCCTTCCCCCAAAGGATGCTACTCTTCGAATTCGCGACTTTTGGATAATGTTCGTGTTGGACGAAATATCACTCACCTCCAGATTCTGGCGCGCATGTCGCCGCTGCCCGTTGCGAAAATACCTCCAGTTGGGCTTGGAGCAACTGAGATCACTGCGGGAGGGAGAAAAGGTCAGCTAATTGCATTGCAAGGATGATAACATTGCAGAAACATCTGAAGGAGCGTGCCCGTGCCATGTTTGCTGCGTGGAGTAATGCATAGGTGCGTGAGCGATTTAGAGCTTACCTGAATTTTTGTGGCCTTGGAGCATGAGTTGAGCGACACCAGTGTGAGGATCCCAGAACTGGACTCCGCGATCTTTGGAACCACTCAGGACCCAGTCGCCATGTGGCGTCAGGGCGACACTCAAGACGAAGTCCTAATATTTCTTTGTCAGCCCTGATCATATTCAATATACCATCCCCTTGAGCGCTGCTGACACAAGGAGACTTGGGGGCAATGAATGTTTACCTTGTGGCCCTCAAAGGTACGAATGCACTTGCCGCCCGGCGCAGCGCCTGGGACCATGCGGGATGGTGTCGTCAACTCCCACATCTTAATAGTCTTGTCCAGACTACCGCTGACCAATCGATCACCTGATGGAGCAAATGCGACCGAGTAGACGCTGTCCTTGTGTCCGACTTCACCTTCGAGGCGCACAACAAGCTGGCCGGATTGGACGTCCCATACGCGAACGCTCTTGTCGAGAGAGCCAGCTGCGACGAAGCGGTTATCGGGAGAGATGGCAACCGTTGTAACACCATCCTCAATGGAGAGGTGAAGGACCTGCTGGTTGGTTTCAAGATCCCACAACCGAACGGTACGATCCCCACTTCCAGACGCAATTATTCGGCCGTTGCGGGCAAAGTCCAGGGAGTAAATGTCCTGGTCGTGACCAGTGAAGTGGTTCTTGATGGTGCGATTTTGAATATCCCACACCTAGATCCATTAGCCAAGGGTCGGAACCGAAGAGCGAAGTGTGGGAGGGAAAATTTCAAATTGAAATCCTGACATACCCGAATCACCTTATCTTCAGCGCCAGTCGCAAGGTAAAGTCCGTTGGGACTGAAACAGACACTACGAATGTAGAGGTCACCATCCTCAGGGAGCGTGCCGTCCTGCAGATGAGCCACAGGAGCGCCCGTTTCGACGTCGAAGATTTGGGCTGAACGGTTGCATCCAGTAGCAACAAATCTTCCATCAAGGCTGAATCGCACACAGCAAACGACACTCTGGTGAGGAAGATTGTGGATCAGGTCCACATCAAGCACACGCCTCGCGCGGGGATTGAAGACAGCAAACCAATCCTGCCCCTCCTTCTTAAGGTTGTCTGGCAACTGCTCGAGCTCTAGGTCGGCAAGGGTATTGCTTTGGCTCAAGGGAACTTGATTAGCCGCCAGCAGCTGATTTTGATGTTGGTTTGGAGGAGGCGTTGGACGTGGTACTTGAGGGGAACCAGGGTATGGTGCAGCAGGGTTCTGCTGCGGGGTTGCCGGGCCTGGAGGACCTCGAGGAGCTCCACGCTTTCCACCGGGCGAATTAGACTGCGGAACCTGGTTATATCCTGAAAAGCTGTTAGCGCTGCTTGACATGGACGTTATGCAAGAGGGAGACAGGTGGTGAAACGAGCTCGTTCCACTTTGTCCGTAGCCTCTCAAACTTAAACGAGAGAGAGCTAAAAGCTCACCGTTTAGTGAGGGGCCTGCTGGATACCCACCGAAAGGTGTATGTTGTGGCGGTCCCGGAGGGGGATTCAATCCTGGCGGGCCTTGAGGCATATGAGGCGGAAGGCCTTGAGGTTGTTGTGGCTCTTGCGGCGGAGGTGCGAGCCCTGGACCACCCTGTGCAGCACCTCCAGCCATGATTCCACCAAAGAGATTGCTTGGGCCGTGGCCAATTGATGGGGGAGGGGGTTGAGAGGGACCATGATGCTGTGAAGATTGGCTAGGACCACCACGTGCCTCCAACTCGCGTTGCAAGCGCTGAATCTCATCTTCGTATCTGCGATGGACTATTAGTGCTGGTCCACCACCGCAGGGAGAAAACGGATACAATGCTGTGCCACATTGGCACATGGCGACCACATGTGATCAATGCCATCCTTTTCTTCAAGAGCTGCTGAACAAAAGGCGAACTTACTTCGCTTTTAGCTGAACATGTTGCTGCTCAAGAGCATAGACCTTGCCGCGAATCATCTCGATCTCTTGGATGTGTCGGGTAACTGCAGAAGTTTAGAAGGTGGTCAGCTATTGACCTCAGAATCGCAGAAACGATTGAAGCACTACAACGAAATTGGAATACACAACGGTTGCTTTGCATGTGGCAGACGCTGTACCAGAGGAGGTCTAGAATCAAAGCGATAATATCATAAGATATCCAACGCGTCGATATTGAGCGCAAACGGAGTTTCCTCGCCATGAAATTATCAAAATTAACTCACTTTGAGTCTCATAGTCGACACTGCGTTGGCTCTCAGTCTCAAACTCAGCCCGTATTGAGTCCAGAAGCTCATTCAGGCGCTGAGATGGTCCTGCCTGAGGGACCATGCCACGATGAGCGTTGTACATGATCGCGAGTGTTTGTGGGAGACTGTCGGCCGACGAGCGAAATGTCCTGGTAGCTGGTAATGGGCTTCGGGTTGGGGACGATGACGGAGGCGGAGCAGTGGATGCGACGTCGGTGTGCTAAGCTGGGGCGGTCGAGAGGAGGAGCTGGTGAGCAACCAAACGGCGAAGTTAGATATGCGCACGAGGCTGAAGGGTTTTCACAGAACAGTGTGGGGAGGCGAGTCAGGGCGGGCACGATGCTGAAGCCGGCCCTGAGATGGGCGCGACGGAGTTGGTGATGGATGGCCACGGATGGTGGGTGATGCAGCGGGAGGAGATGAGGATTTCGAGGGACGGGGTCAGTGGTGAAAAGACGGGCGGAGCTGGAATGGTGAAGATGGAGAAGAGCGGGCCCCAGCGCCGCTTGGCCTGCGGGAAGCTAACTGAAACGGTACAAGCAGGCCATGGAGGAAACAGCTTCTTCAAACACGCTGCACCACCGCAAACAACCACACAGGCATCACCACACTCAGGGTAGTCATACAGAATATGCCTCGACGGGCGCATTGCAGCATCATACAGTTTGTCTCTCGTCATGTACCCTAAGAATTTAAGTTTTTCTTCACTGTCGGCTGCGATATGGCCAAACGAATGGTCAGACCCTGGCGAATCTAAATCCAGCAGGCCCCAAATAAACTTTGAGGCGAGAAAGAGCGCCCGTTCTTCACCGCAGGCCACCCCTGTCGTAAGCACACCCCACCACACCCGGGCAGGCTCTCACCAGGCAGCTGCATGAAATATCTGGCATCGCCTTGGCACATCGCGAAAGAAGGAGCATCGCATGGGGACGCCGCTGCACCAGCCTTTGAGATTCGATCTGTTTAAAAAGTCCAGAGAGGAGTCTGCTCGGGCTCAAGATGCTTTTCATAGGCCGCTTGGTACTCCCATCTGATGTGCATAATCATCGCATTACACAGAGACCAAGACGAAGTCGCACGACGTGATAGGAGCGGCGGGATCGCTGTGGCGGCCTCGGGCAGATAAATATACCAGTTCTTGAATTTCTTCAACCGCCGCAGACAACGCTTGGAATACATTTGCCACTTTCCCTGACTTCGTAGATCGGTGGAAGTCTATAAGCAGCCTTATTAGGAAAGGCTGAAGAAATTCTGAAGAAAGGGAATGGAACACTGGAGGAGATGGCCCCAGCCAAATACGGCAGCAAAAGAAGCACCATAGACTGTCCATGATGTAGTCCAATTTCGGGATGAGTTCATGCTGTCCTAACGTGTGATGTCGTCCTGATGTGGGAGGCAATTCGTTTCGGCTGTTGATCTTAGCGCTTTTCTCGCTTGCTCGGGACAAGCTATGATGCTGTCACTGCTTCCTCCCCAGGAAGCTGCCACTTCATTACTAAGTCCCTATGATGTCTTGTGTTGCCTGACCTCGCCACTATTGCTGCTCTCCTCGCACACAGCTCATGCCCTGCAACCCTCGAAAGCCATGCTGTTGGTTCGTTGCCCTCCAAACACGTGAGGCCGTCGATGAGCCATAAACTTGGAAGACATCGTATTGATCGCAGTTATCTCGATGAGTCTATTGTGGCCGTCCATTGACCAATCCTCTCCGAGCTTGCATTCGCCGCCTACCATCCTTCAGCAGAACATCACGCGCCTTTCCAGCCCTGTTTTGAAGTGATTATCATACGAGAAGGGTAGTGATCCACTGCACCCTACACCAACACATATAAGTTCACAATCCACAGCAGAATTTCCCTACTTTCTCACCTTCTGTGAATCTTTTGTCTATTATCTTCCACGAACATATTAATTGACATACCAACTCCCCCTCACAGCAGCCCAGGTTTGCAAGATCAACCCACCGGGACATGTCAGCGACCGCAGGACTTCTGAGTCCAGAAACTGCCCTGCGTCTACGGCAGAGGCCAGGGGAGCGCCAGACGCGCCCTACGATGCGCCGACAGAACACTCGTCATGCATTCCAGGCCAAATCTTCCATGAAGCAAATGAAGCAGGCCCGAGAAGAGCAAGGCGTTACACTTCAGGTACGCAATTATTAAATTACCCTTCAAGCACGGCATCGACAGCTGACTTCCTGATTTTGTAGTCTCTTTACATTGGCATAGCCGTCGCTGAGGGCGCCGGCGGTACCATCGATGTCGGATTCGCCTCCCACGACGGAACATACTCTATCGACTTTGCTGTTACAACACTAGGCGGTAGAAATGGGACAAGTGGCACAAATAGTGGACAAGAAACGCCAGGAGCATCGGGCACACAGACTCCGTCGGGAACACGCACCCCTCTCCCGCCTGAAGAACGCGCCGGAGCTCTTGCCGAATACCTCGTTGATAAGATCCGCCAATATCAAAAAGAACACTTGTACAAATTTGTGGGTGCCGGTCTGACGAAAAAGGCCGTCCAGATGAGCCCTCAGCTTCCTTCAAAGCTCTGGTGGGAGCTCGACATCGTGCCATTAGTCTTTGAGATTGGGTTGGAGTACCCTTACACTCTAAAGATCCGTCATAGCTCCATTCTAGTCGACGAAGAGGCGGATTCAATGGCTAGGAAATGTTTAATGTAGACGTTCACGGATTATGTTAGCCTGCAATAGCTAATGTCTCTAGGTTCTTTGGTCCTAGTCAGCAACCACGCGTACAAGTGGGGTACCGGAATCAAGTCGAAGTCGATTGTGGAGGACATGCACAGATTACCTGTAAGTGGGCCTTGAACTTTACTTTCACATACTGTTGACATCCCTTTTCTGACTGATTCCAGGTGCAGAACAATACACTGATACAGTCGGAGAGCGGACATGGAAAGCCGCCATGAAGTATGCCGAGTCCTTGAAGAAAAACGACATCCAAATCGCTTTCTTCAACAGCACGCCTCAAGGTGGTGGCGTTGCATTGATGAGGCATGCTCTTATTAGATTCTTGCGCTTAATAGGCGTGAATGCAAGCTGGTAAGCGTACAGATCGACACATCAATGAATTGGGATACATCTTAGCTGACCAACCACCAGGTATGTGCCTAAGCCAAAGCCAGAAGTCTTTCGAATCACAAAAAACAACCACAACATTCTTCAAGGGGTCGCCAACCCAGAATTACGACTGGCCGAAAAACAAATGCACATTCTCGATGAGTGGTGCAAACAAAACGCGGACCGATTTTGGATTTCTGAAGGGGGAGCACTTGCACCTCGATCACAGGGTGGTGCGGATGTGATCATTGTGGATGATCCTCAGATGCCCAGCCTTGTCCAGATTGCTAAAAAGCTTGATCCAGAACGTCCGGTCATTTTCCGCAGCCATATCCAAGTGCGCGCCGACCTTGCCGACCAAGAAGGGACTCCAACATCGGAAGTCTGGAACTGGGTTTGGGACAACGTCAAGGATGCTGATGTTTTCATCAGCCATCCTGTCCGCGAGTTTGTGCCAAACACGGTCGACTTTAACAAGGTCGGCTACATGCCTGCCACGACAGATTGGCTCGATGGCCTGAACAAGGAAATGAGTGACTGGGATACTCAATTTTACATCCACGAGTTCGAGGCTGAGTGCTTCAAGATGCGCATGCACCGGCTAGACTTCCCTAACCGCGAGTACATTGTCCAGATCGCACGTTTTGATCCAGCGAAAGGCATCCCGGATGTTCTTGCATCGTATGCCGAGCTTCGTCGCAAGTACATGAAGGATACGCCAACGAAAGACATTCCGCAGCTCGTCATCGCAGGACATGGTGCGATCGATGATCCGGACGCCACTTCTATATATGACCAGACACTCGAACTGCTTGAAACCAAATACAACGATGTCAAGCCTGATGTCGTAGTCATGCGCCTCGGCCCGACTGACCAGCTTCTAAACGCGCTCATGTCGAACGCTAAAGTTGCCCTCCAGCTCTCTACTCGGGAAGGCTTTGAAGTGAAGGTATCTGAAGCACTCCACAAGGGCGTCCCTATCATTGCCACAAAAGCTGGCGGTATCCCACTTCAGGTCGAGCATGGCAAGAGTGGTTATTTGGTGGAACCAGGCGACAGCAGCACCGTGGCCAAGTGTCTTCACTACCTATTTACCGACCACGAAGCCTACGATGACATGAGCGAATATGCTGCTAAGCATGTTAGCGATGAAGTCAGCACTGTCGGCAATGCTCTTTGCTGGTTGTATTTGGCTGATGTCCTTGCCAAAGGCAAGAAGATCGAACCCAGCAGTGCCTGGATCAACGACATGGCGAGAGAAGAGGCTGAATTGCCGTATCTGAGCTTAGAGACTCATCTGCCTAGAGACAAGAAACTAGACCTTTCTTCTCCTGTTGAGAAGTAGATGTCATGGCCTTTTCTTACCTTGAGCTATGCTCTTAGAGTCGCTGAAAACAGGATAAGTACTACAAAGAGAGGTTTCCTGAGAGGGATGGGGCGTTCAAATAGGTACATTTCCACTGGTTCAATCACTGTTTCTCATGAGATGCGTTTCATGTGGATGTACTAAATTCATGATCTTTCACTTCCTTTGAAAGCACACGAGCGATTATCCTCTGCAAGCGCTAAATCCTACCCCTGACTAATGCAGCTCGACGTATGAAATACAGTAGTTCACGACCTGAATGTCCCCTCTTACAACATCATTGTCAAATCCATGCGAACTAGGAGGGAAGGCTTGCAGAGCCGCTGTGGCTTGTGAGCGCTTCTGGATGAATATGCGTGCATGGGTCTTCTGAAAGCCGCTTCGGCATGAAGTTTACGGTACTGGAGGAGACTGTTGTAAGGTTGTGATAGAGGAGCGAAAGGACGGTTCCATCCTGTTTCATGCTTTTTATTGGCTACCTTCAAATGTTCTTAGAACGGCTGATCTTCATGATGTTCACCTGGCATCCTTCAGGTAACGGCTTACGGGCGGTTACGCTAATGCGTTTTGGGATGGCTGAAGCTTGAATCAAGCTCCATAGTGAATTATTAACCTTAAGAGAACCGCCATCTACGAAGAATTCATAGTAATAGCATGCCTCCCTTGAAGTCAATATAAGTAAATGCGGTCACATCACCTCTTCTAAATGTTATAGACTTAGAAGGGAAAGAGGGGGTTGGTCTATTTATTCCGGAATAAAGTTCTTCCCACGTGCTAAATTTACGCGCCCTTGGCATCCGACTTTCACACCATTTCACAAACGTCCGGTGCAGCTGAGCACAATCGTCACACCCTATCCCCCATATCCCCAGCTTCCGTTTGAGGTGTTGTCCAATGAAAGCGCTTTGTGCCTACCTGTTCCAGTATTCACAGGCTCTCCTCCTGTAAGGTGCCTACCAAACGCAGTCTGCGGGTTTTGGCGCCAACGCCACAGATACTTTGTCTGCACCGACTCAGAAACCTTCTGGATAGAGGTTGTCCAAGAAGAGGTCCATGGCATGCAGCCTGGCGGGATGGCGTTAACGGCTGCTTCTGGTAGGCCAACTGTAAGAATGATGCTAGCCTCCTTTTTTGAGGCCTGGAGATTGTCCACCACCACGCGGGCCAGAGTGCAAGCCCCATATTAATGGCTGTATCCCAGGTTATTGCTCCTCCCATTCCAATTTTGTTCTCCTCCTTTGGTATCTGCTGGTCAATCCAATGAGCACGACTTCGTAACATATTTCTGTCTGTATTGTACACTGTTCATTTTTCATTCTCGAATCATTCGTTCTAATGGCAACCTGTACCACAATGACGGCCCGTGAACCCTTCCCCAGAAGCCCTACACCAAGGCCTACATCTGCTTTCCAGATCGTGACCAAGAGGACTTCATATCAGTCCCTTCGAAGCCCTACACTTATGAGTCCTATCCGAGGGAGACGTTTCTCAATTGACCCAGGCTCGCCAGGCTCACCGGGTTGGGCACATATCAATGTCATTTCGCCCAGTACTGCATCACATCACAGCCTCTACTCGGATGCGGAGGAGGACGGATTTCGATCTCCCCGACTCGCTCTAATGACCAGCAATCTCCTTGGAGCCCACTCTCATGCCGCTGCGACAGAGATAAATACGTTGACTTCCCCCTCTGCGCCAATTCAGCAACCGGGCGACGAACTTCTATACAACATCGCAACAGAAATACGGCCGGACGAACGCTTCTTTCATCCCTCGTTTCAAGCCGCTCTCAATAGGACGAAACAGGAGATGAAAGATGTTTCATTAGCTATCTGGGGCTGTCCCGCTGCTCACCAACTTGGAACTGATCTTCATGCTTTGAAGCAGTGGGCACAGAACTTAAGCGAATTTGAGCCTTCAAGGACCAAGACCATTGGTCTTGTCGGAGATTCTGGAGTTGGTCAGTGAGAGTGTTATTATTGCCAGAAGTTTAGCTGATGTCTTGATAGGGAAGAATAGCCTCATCAACTCCTTATTGGATCAGCCTGATCTAGCTCATTCGGTATGCTCAGGGCTTCAGCTTCGACTTTCATGCATATGTGCTAACCAGAGTGAAGAACAATGGTAGTAGTGGCTGTACATGTGTTGTCACTGAATACCGCTTCCGCCCAGCGCATCATGACGAACCCTTTGGAATGGAGGTTGACTACATGACCGGAGAAGAGATTAAGGAACTCATCGAAGAGCTTCTTCGATCATTTCGAGAACCCCGTATTCCGGCATTCCAGGACATTGATACCGTGGAAGACAGAAAGAGTATTAGGGAACGTTCTGAGAAGGCTTGGAGGACGCTTCACTCTATGTTCAGGCAACAACCTATCTTCACAAAGGATTTCCTTCTCGAATATCCGGTCGAAGCGGATACGCCACTCATCAACATTCTTCAACACTGGGCAACCGAATTCCTAGCTCGAAGACCTGGTGGCGCGGAAGCTCGTACGTGGTCCTCGACAGCCTACGATATTGACGAATGTACGGACAAAATAGACGCGTTTGTTAGGGATCCGGTTGATGAGAACACTTCCGCACTATGGCCATTCGTCAGAGTAGTTCGGATCTACCTGCGTGCCGCAATCCTTCAGTCGGGCCTAGTGCTTGTGGACTGTCCCTCACTCCGCGATCTTAACTACGCTCGCGTCCAGGCAACTGAACGGTATCTCCGTAATTGCCACGAAGTGTTTGCTGTCACCACCATGGATCGTGCGCTAGATGACCAGAGTATTCTAGACATCATCAAACGAATCGGCAGGCATCGGCCATTGCGCATTATTTGCACAAAGTCAGAGGATATTAATCCGCGAGAAACGGAGAGGAAAGAGCCAGATATTTCACTCCAAGTACGAACTTGGCGGCAACAGATCGAGGCAGTTGCGAAAGAGGTAAGGCGATACGAAGCCCAGCGAAGACACGGAATTCCAGGTGCACTTGAGGAAGAAGTACGGAGTCGAGATATGCTTCAAGGAATGGAGTTCGGGTTGAAGAAGTTTCTTATCGAGCGGAAAAACTGCCAGATCGCGACAAAACTCATTGAGAAGTACGCCGATGAAGTTCAACTCGGCGATCTCAAAGTGTTTTGTGTTAGCAACAAGGAATATTTCGACCACCGTTACGAGGAGCAAAGCTTCGCCGAACCAAGACTCGAGTTAAGTGGTGTTGCCAATCTCCGGAAATACTGTCATTCTATCCCTTCCGAAGCCCAATTTGCTGCTGCTGCCGCTTTTATTGAGCATGATGTTCCCGCCTTTCTTGGATCGCTCCGTCAGTGGGCGGTTGGTGGGACTGATGATATCAACAACGAAAAGGCTGCAGAGATCAAGCAGCTGGTGCAGAATCTTGAGGAAGTTGCCATCAAGGTACCAGGGTCCCGGGTTACCTTGAAGCGGTACATAGCTAACAGTGGTAGAAACTTGTCCTCCCATCAGCACAAATTCAAATTACTCGAACGAATCTCAACCATGAATTCGCGTCTGCGATTGTACTACCAATCCGTAAACTACCTATGCTTCCTGCATGTGTTTAGGACAAAGCTTACTTTCCCCAGGCGAAAACCGCACTGAATGGAGAAATGCCGCATTGGAAGCGAGCAAAGAGTGGACGAAGGTAAAAGAATCACTCATCCATCTATACCCGCTTGCTAACAGTTCTCAAGTGGGATGCCAAAACGTACTCCGGCTTCTGTCGTCGATACGGAAACCATGAGACGAAAACCACAGGCCAAAGGAGCTGGAACGAGGAGCTCATTGCGCCAATGCGCCTGCAGTTGCAGAGCAACTGGGGATTCTTCCAGGAAAGTGTAGAAGAGAGCAAGCAAGAGTTAATAGACGCTGTTCACGATGTCTTTGAGTCTATCTGTCAACCCTTGAGAGGTAAGAGCTGCTCACGTCTATATCAAAAGATGATGATACTAATCAATACCAGAACACATTGATGCCGCCCCAAATGCTCTCCAAAATCTGCTCGACAACGTCAGTCCCCGGCGCGATTGTATCATCCGCATCATCGACGCCGGATTTGAAGACATGATCGAAGGCACCTCTCAAATCGAATCCGACACTCTTTACGGTCATGCTTCTTCCTACGCAAACGCCCTGATGCTACCTGCATACCAAGCCTGCAACCTAGAGCCCGCAGGCCCTAATGCCGACAAGAACCGTAAGCATACTATGGCTACACATATCACCTCTATCCGTCTCTTCCCCAAGCTGTCAACCATGATAGAACGACATCATCGCACATTCATCCGCGCAGCATTCGACGCCATGATTGGTGAGATTACCCGCGAAGTAGATAACTTTGTCCGGGATCTTCATCTAGTAGTGAGCGATGAGGATGACAAGAGCGAAGCCGCGAAATACCCTGAGTTTGCCACCAGGCTGCGACTGAGGTTGATCCAGGCTGATAGAGCTCTAAATGACATGGCGGTGGCCGTTGAAGAGGTTAGGCGTTTAGAGAGCAGTAATGATGGGCTTGAGGAATAGTGGATGTTAATGTTTGTATGGTACACGACCTTAGTTATGTGGAAATCCCACGCTGGAACGTGGAACAGCATATAGGGCGTTGGGTAATCAAGCGACGGCAATCTAAGGTCTATACAACTAATACAGAGGATATTCTGTGAACCCAAAATACTCGCTCATGCACCAACATGCTGTATATCACTCGTTCAACGATCCAATGTAGCGTGCAAGTGTATGGCTCTAAACCATTCCAGAACGGAAACACCTCCAATGCAGATGTCATCCACGATCCTAGAAAGCAATTCCACTTCTCCACCATCGATCACCCCTATGCCACCTCAGCCACTCCCCACCCCAATACCACCATCGATCACCCTCAACGCCGAATCCCAAACCCCTAAACAAACTAAAAGGTATCGGCTCATATAGCCAAATCCCGCCCTTTGCAAAATCATCACACAACAACAGAGACGTATGATAGAACCAAACATGCACATACGAAAACGTAAAAACATGCATCAAGAACCTCGGGACATGACACTGAATCCCCGTTCTCCTCAACGCCTGCCTCATAATACCTTCTAGAAATATTCCTAGTGCTTGGAGGAGAAAGAACTGCATTGGTCCCCGAATTGGTCTCGTATCTCCCGGCTGTGTATAACTCCCACAAGCGTGCAAGAATCCTGACAAACCAAATGCAATCACTAGCTGCAAGAACTTCGACAACGGAGCCGTCTGATCCATCCCTGTAATTTCGAGGATTTTACGACTCGGCTCTTCGAACACAAATCGGAATGTCTGATGCCACCACCCTGCCCACCATCCCGCTAGTCCTCTATCAAAGACGATGGAATAAGAACCCCAGGCTTCGGGATACATCCAGGGTTCGCCGCGTGCACCAATGAGGGAGGGGCCGAGAATCCCGCAGAAGAATAGAGGTGCGAGGCTGAAGATTGTTTGGAGTGACCATTTTATTATGTACATCGACACTACGAGGCGGTACATTTTGAGGAGAACGAGGTGGGATGTGAGGAGGGACGGAAAGTATGCTGGTGGGGAGCGGGTGGTGAGACCCCAGAAGTAGGGATCGTGGTTCATTATTGTCTTCAATGCGTCTAGAATGAAATATCCGACCATCAGCGTCTTGAGATTTTGGAGAAGGAGTTCGCGACGTGTGGTGTAGACGTGGAATTGGCCTAGATGAACGCGGTGGATTCGCTGAGGTGGAGATGAAGAGTTGGCGCGAAGTTGTGCTTGTATGTGTTTTGGAGGTGGTAGGAGGCTTGATATGGCCCAGTTCCAGCCGGCGCCTCGGAAGTTGCAAAATATGTCCAGAACCCAATCTAAACGCTCCATGAATGGAGTTATTGGGAAAGGTTGCCACGCGAAGCCAACGTGTCTTTGGCTGGGCCCGAGACTCTCATGGGGAAATTGGCTGTGACCCTTCCCTGCGACCCTATTCGAGGAGTTTTCCATCCTCTTAGGCTGGAGTGCGTTCGGGTCTCCTGAGATTGTGCCATTTGTGACAACACCGTTCTGCTCACTTTCCCCTTGGCGAATCATATCAACATGTTCATTTTGCAATCTTATCTCTCTCTTGCTCTCCCCGAAAACGCCTTCAGTCCTCTCAATTCTCTGAAACTCGGCCTGAGCATCGTTCACCACCAAGATGGCTGCAATCCAAATAATTGACCAGGCGGAAATGAAACCTAATCCAAATGCCGGCGCCATATTCCTTGCTCTCGTATATTTAATTGAATACGCTGCAAACGCAGCTATCCAGGTAAAAGCAAGAAAACGAGCTTTGCATAACCATGGCCGATCTTGATGAGGAATGAGAAGATAGACGACAATGAATAGAGCGCCGAAAGTGCCCCAGGGATAAACAAATGGCTGGATTTTACCTGATCGGATCCCTTCGTCGTATTGTCCGTAGTAGTGTTGAAGCAGCTCATGGTGTGTCCTTGGCCAGCTATCCGAAGGGGACATCTTGGGTCACGCGGGGCTTAGAAAAAGGTGGCAGCACCCCAACCCCCCGACCTAGTATCGGATATAATATTGCCAACAGGATCGCATATAGAGCTAGAAAAGGTATACTAACAAAGAGATTTTGACTTTAATAGAGTGGCGTAAGGTAAGACAGAAGGTAAAGTCCTCGGGCGTGATTTTAGCTTGCTATTTTTTCTATGTCCCGCGTGTGCGTGTAAGGCGCGAGTGTAGAGAGCAGCATGGAGAAAGAGAGTGATGCGAAGAAGGAGAAAGTTGATGATGAGCATTATGATGGGAGCCAGTGACTCTGGCGTTGCCCTGTGAGTCGGTGGGCTTCGTTGTTTTGTTCCCGAGAGCAGCTGATGACGCAGTCTATCGGGCTCGGGAGCACCAAACCCGATTTGGGTGGTCTAGAAATTCAACACCAAACCTCTTCCATCGTGATACTCTCACACAAACACCGCCGAAGGGTCATCTTTGGGCCAACGTAAACCAAAGTTTTATCCTTGTAAATTTCTCACGCCAGAGGAGTCGCCAAAATGGTGAACATCACGGATAAGATCAAGGAGTAAGGAAGCAGCAAAAAGTCTTCAATATGCCAAGGATTAACACCAAGCAGGATAGAGGAGGAGATGAGGAGGACACAGAGTGAGACTTATTGTTGCCATATATAAGGATCATGAGTTAACATTTTACAGAGAATAAAGCCACTGGTACGGCACAGGTGCTCATTCCGAGCTAGGATCACGTGCGCTGACACTTCACTTCAGAATACCATCTCGGTCTTCTCAAAGGGTTAGCCACATCCCTTGGTCAATCCCCACGTAACTATTCTCATTTTCATTAGCAAGCTTGCCCGTCTCCGAGCCCAACTTCTAGAACCAGCGCCTGGAGCAGGTTCAGGCGGCGGAACCGGCTTTGACGTTTCCAAAAGCGGCGATGCACGAATTGCCCTGGTTGGATTTCCGTCCGTCGGCAAATCTACTTTCCTGTCCAAGATTACGAAGACCAAATCCGAAGTAGCAGCTTACGCTTTCACGACTCTGACCGCGATTCCTGGAGTTCTTGAGTATGGTGGGGCAGAGATCCAAATTCTTGATTTGCCAGGAATCATCGAAGGGGCTGCTGAGGGCAAAGGAAGAGGAAGACAGGTCATTTCGGCTGCAAAGACGAGCGATCTGGTTTTGATGGTGTTGGATGCGACGAAGAAGGCAGAGCAGAGGAGATTGTTAGAGATGGAGTTGGAGGCTGTGGGGATTCGGTTGAATAGGGAACCGCCGTGAGTACTATCTTTCCGTTGCATTTATCACATCATCATATATGGTGCAGTTTCAGCTCAATCACCCTGATCTGCTAATGACGAGTTCGAAAAGGAACATCTACCTAAAGGCGAAGAAAGCAGGAGGCATGAAGATCACCTTCCAATCACCACCCAAGTATCTCGACGAGAAGATGCTGTACAACATTCTCCGCGATTACAAGATGCTGAACTGCGAAGTCCTTGTACGAGACGAGAACGCCACTGTCGACGACTTCATCGATACGATCATGAAGGACCACCGCAAATATATCAAATGCCTCTATGTTTATAACAAAATCGATAGCGTCTCGCTCGATTTCCTAGATAACCTCGCACGCGAACCGAATACCGTCGTTATGTCCTGCGAGCTTGATCTCGGCATCCAGGATGTTGTAGACCGCTGTTGGGAAGAACTACGTCTTATCAGGATCTATACCAAGAGGAAAGGAGTAGAACCGGATTTCAATGAGGCATTGATTGTCAGGAATGGAAGTACGATCGAGGATGTCTGTGATCAGATCCATCGGACCTTGAAGGAGACTTTCAAGTATGCACTTGTCTGGGGTGCCAGTGCGAGGCATATGCCACAGAGGGTCGGATTGGGGCATGTAGTCTCGGACGAGGATGTGGTCAGCATCGTGGCGAAGTAAAGGGATAAAAGTCATTATAGTACAGCTATCACTGCCTGGGTTTCAGGATTAAGCACCTACAAAACTGTAGGGATCAGATACGAGATACTGCATATTCAGATTGCACATTATTCATTCAAGCACATGACTCCTCAAAATTATTTCCTCACTACCAATTAAACTGCTTAATGCCATTAGGTTGTATACAAGTCGGCCCTCCATCAATACCAGTCCATTTCACTTCTTACGGGACATAGCAGAGTATACCACCTCCGACACTATTACCTTAGTTACACGCTACCGATGATTAGAGCTAAAAGGCGCTTTATAGAGCTAGAAGCAGATATTTAGACAATATGATTTAAGATTAGGCTAGAAATGTAGCGTACGGTGCAGGTTGAGGTCAGCAGTATGTCCCGTTGCAGGTGGAAGTGTGCCGTATTACAGCAGCTCTCCCTCCTCTCAATATTCCTTCCATTCCGCCTCCTTCACCACTGACCAGGCCCAAGGATTCTGGTATCGGGATGGTTAATAAGTACTCGTCACCAGCCCACCTTATTTATTTGCCTAAACTAAAGCTTCACAATGGCGGAGAAGTATTGGATTCAATTTCTATATTAGAAGAAGGGTGAATATAAGCCGCTGCTAGAAGCTAAATACTGGTGGGGCTTTCCTTCTCCTTATTCCTTTAATGCTTCAGCACAACCTTCCCGTTCGCCACTTCTTTTCCACTCCAAACTCGACACATTCTCACAGCAGATCTTAAGACCTGTCTCCTTCTATTTACTAGTTCCTCCATTCTTCAAATTCATCTTTCCTTGGCTTCTGGTACCCACTCGCTCGAGCTACAGCTCTTTGTATAGCGGAGGTGAGACTAGTCATAATAAAATTGCAGCATATACCACTAGAAGTACGAAGTGATCTATGGGGCCAATAGTTGTGTCCGGTCTACACTGTAGAGCTATGTCGAACGTGGACATAGTGTTGAAATTCTTGAATGGTTACTTCGCCGCTTTCCTAATAAAGCTTTCAACTTCGGAAACAGTCGCGTCCTCGATATGGGAAGCGAGAAGGTAACCTTTTGCCATCATGTGTTGCATAAAATTTGGGTCGACATCATTGTAGCTTTTTACACGGCGAGCCACTCCATCACTGCGCACATAATACCTTTCCTTGCCTAGTATTGGCATGTAGGCTGGGTCGGCAATGACCCTTGGCGTCGTAAGAAGTAGCTTTTCCACATTGGAACTGAAGATCTCATTTGCCTCCCCATTGACAAGACGGCATATAAATAAGATGGATGTTGGGGTCGATCGGGATATGAGCGCAATGGGCGACTCCAACGGAAGAGGGTGAAAGAGTTGAGACTTTTGTATAGTTGGCTACCTGGAGCTAGCAGGCTTATCGGTCCATCAACTAGGAGTTCCCACTTCTTCTCATCATGGTTGGGATTGCGTTCATCAACGAGGTTCGTGAATCTGTTGTGTTCCGTCGTGATTGGGATGAATTTGTACACCATAAGCCGAAGCTATTTGGGTAGATCCAAGAAGCGGAAAGGCTTCTGGTCTGTAGGCTGTACTATTTTGTAGGCCGTCCAATATCACTTCTAGTTACGGATCCTTTTTATGTCCCAGTGATGGAAGGATGTGCATAATCAAGGCAACAGGCGTTTTAGCACTCTCTAACAAAACGGGGTGTGCTGCAAGGGAATTTTGCCTAGTTACTATTGGGATAGGTCATATTCTACATCTTCATGTTAATCTAGTCAAGCGGCTTCCTGAACACTGGGATTTGGATCCTTACATGATTGTGTTTACACCTGGTTGTTTATGCCATCTCCAAGCGATTATAAGGAAGTAATGGCTATATAGCAGGCAGCCTCAATGAATAGGCTTGGGTAATTCAAACGACGTCCATGTACCATTCCCGTGCAAGTCACGGGCTAAGTACACTTCCTAGTCTTATATAGCCTCTATCAGGGCCTCCAACCAAAGACTCCTATCTTGAAAAGCCAACATCAACTTGCCTAGCCACAGCTCCACACCAAAAAAACACCTCAAACTCCTTTTCATACGCCTTCTCAATGGACCACACAAAAACCGTTACTGTTTCTCACGCTTCCTCCCGAGTTCCAGCTCATGGTCTATAAATATCATCTTCTCAATACGACACACTATACATTTGCTGATAGCGATTCATCCCTGAAATGAAAATTCAATGATGGCAAAGATACTAGAAACCGTTTCAACAACAGCGCCGGTAGCGATCTTCGCTACCTGTCACCAGATCTGTGCGGAGGCATATCCCTTTATTAGATCCAAGTTAGAGAGCATCCTCAACCAACGAATAAAGATCATTGCGGATACGGAAGCTTTGGGCTACCTGGACAAGAAGCTCAAAGCGGTGTTTGAACGGCATCAGGCGCTGAGAACCCATTCCGTCGGGATTCAGCACTTCGACATATTTTCACTAATGAGAGGACATCTTACTATATCCAAGTTCGTTAGTGCTCGATTTGATATCCTTCAAAAATCCCTGGCCAAATTGGCTAAGATGCTACTTCGTTAGGCCCCGGTAAGAGTCTAGTTTCCGCCCTCTCTACAAAGCCAGCTTATGTATATCCTCTAATCGAGATCACACTGGTCAAGCACGAATGCCACTTCTTACCTGCCGCTAAATTAGCATTAGAAAGTTCCACTGCTTTAGTGTTGAAATTTGGCATCGAGAGCGGGGTAAGGATAGGATTACGATACGTGGATCAATATTCCCCCAAAAGCTACGATGTTAGGGACAAAAGTTGGTTTCATTGTACCACTGAGATTGGAATACAACACGGCGAGCGGATTGCAGAGTTGCCTGGAGCGCCGTCCATGGAGTTTTGACAAGGTCAGGGGGTTGCGTGGTCAAAATGAATCGAGTGGATGATGAAGAATGGGGGCTTGACTGGATGGAGGGAGAATGCCACTTCATTGAATAGTTCGTACAGTAGAGATGTAACTTCCATGGAACGAGCGTGTCTTGTTGTTTCCTATGGTATACGGCATTTAATAATCTTTAAGCGCCGGTAGGATGATTGAATGAATAGATTAGAGTTTCAGAATATCTTAGGCCACATGATTGAAGATTACATTCCCACCAACTCTATCTCCTCCTAGTCCTGTCGCTAAGTAGCTTAATTCATGCTAGTTCCTACCTAAAGAGTACGAGGAACGTCAACCCTCGTTGCCGTCTAAAGTCGCGACTCAATTGTTGCCGTGAAACCACCCACTGCGATCCCGAACCTAATTGCTAGATTCCCATTCCCCTTTGCGTGGTGCTTCCTGACTTATCTCTGGTGAAGATTTCTCGAAGAGTCTTAATTTGATATAAATAAGATGTTCTTAGCAAGACGGACACATTCCTCTGGAAAAATCCTTAACAGCGATCTGACATGTATCTAGGCCATGGCAATGATGACGTTGGAGTGCAACCTCGATGGTGCGGCGACCGTCCTCTTGTGATTAAACATTCTTTCCGCCCTCTGCATGAAGCTTTCGATTGCGGCAAGTTTGTCTTCGCTTGGACACCAAGAAATGCCAGAATCGGTGGCCAATTTCCGTATCACGTATTCTCTGAGCCCTATGTTCTATTTCCTGGTTGGCGAAGAGAGCCACTCGATTAAGACGAGTAAACCGATATCGTCCCCTTCTTTGCCATCACTTCCAAACTTCTCGAATCGACGATAATCCTTGGTGTCCCCCTCAAAATCTTTCTTAGTCTCGGTGAATTAAAAGAGTACACCTCCTTGTAGGTGAGTCGGCACGTCGCTAAGATTGAAGTGGGAACAGAATTGATGATAGGTGTGATACTGCGGCCGTTGGAAGAGACATTCTCGTCGTCCGGAATGGCATTGCGGGAAACATTATCGTTTATCGACATTCCCGCTTCGAGGTCTTCGCCGCAAATAGGCTTCATGATTTTGTGGTACGTGATTTTCAGTGGCGGTAATCCGTAAATCATAAGTCAGAGTCCCTTCGGTAGAGGGAGGAATGGAAAAGATTTACCCAGCGTGATGTCGCCATCCATTGCGAAGCTAATAGATTAGTCTTGTCGAGAGCTACGAAGGGATGGCAGTTACATACCTTTGCCCTAGAGAGTTTTGGATGTTAAATAAAATCGTTGATGGCGTGGATGTTACTGTCTATATGAAGGGCATAGTAATTTATGTAATACGGCTTGGATAGTGCATGATCGGTTTGCCAACGCCTACAGAAAAAAGTAGGAGAACGAATATCTCTAGGACCTGGAAGGTATTGAAAGTATTTCTAACAAAGCAGGATGATCCCGCTATTAGTCCCAATTCACCGATCTACAGCACTTACACCATGATCTAGAGTCCGTCTGCCACAATGTTCTGCATGGGCGAGCTCTCAGCCCAAGGGTGGAGCGTACTATACCTAATTGGGCAATCAGTGACCGTTCTGGGTAGAGTTACGTAGTTGACTACAGTGTCAACCAGAGTTGGATTGATATCGCTCACAACCTCATTTTTCAATGATCTCTCAACAAAATCGACTCCATCTCATCAATCTCATTGTCATCCATCCAGAATACGTTCTCGCATCGTCCTAATTGCTCTAAGATGCTCTTAGCCATTTTTCTTTACATATCAACCCTCTGCCAATCGTCAGCATGTCGGATACCCAATATTCTGCAGCTTCTCAGTTGACTTATGGCATCCAGTATACCTCTCAGGAATCCTTGAAGGTGGCCTTTCAAATTGAAACCCGGCAATCTCAGGTAACGCCCAGTATTGAAACGGAACTCCTTGTGGACGTTTCTACTATATCTATACTTACAGAGCACAACTCTAACTAGGCTCCTGCCCCAACTAAGCTTTAGCGACCTAACAACGACTCCACGCAAGTCCAAAATGGCGATCCCCAGCCTGCTCACTCATCCGGGTTAGATTGGGAGTAGGTTTATTGGAGTAGATTACCTGGTTTCGTACCGCCTATCGTCGATATCATCCCTAAACTTATGGATTTAGAGCTACGGCAATCTTTTAGAGAAGAGTGATTAGATAGGTAGGTCGCACTACTTCCTCTGTCGACTCTATTACGAGGAGAGTGGTAAGCTTCGAACCTGGTCAGCTCTCAAACGAGTACACACGCTAGGTGCTCACATCAACGCTCAACATGCTGATGCTGTCAGCGATCCAGAAGTATTTAATCCTGAGTTGATCATCAAACACCTGAACCTAGATCCAAACCTCCCGCATAACGCCAAGATTATTCACTTCCTAGCACAAACATTTGATGTTCAGGTGTTTCAATGGCTGCTAGCAAGGTGGATTGTAAGAAACTATATCCCATTTCATAAGATTGACGACGAGGCGTTTGTAGAGCTTATCTAGCTCAATCCCCGCACTAAGTTCAATCGGGCGATCCCTGTGAGTACAACAGTACGTCGGTGGGTGATGAAGGAATTTGAGCACCAGAAGGCGGAGATTGTATAGATACTGGCCAATGAGGATGATGCGGTAGGTGGTGCGGCAGAAGTGTATAAGTACGGTGCTCTAGGGAAATTATTTACTGCTGTTCACTTATAATTAGCGTAATTGTACGCGTATGCTAGATAGGTTAAATGGTATTTAATTGCACACTGATGGCTTTTCACGATTTTATGTCGGTGTTGATGTCCAGGTGCTGGCCGACGACGACTTTCAATACCAAAAAAGGCCCTGTATACGCACCCCTACCTAATCGGGCAACCTCAAATTGATAGAGTTCTAACAAACAAGCTCCTGTCGCCTACTAGCGTCCCTCTACTAATACGCCCATACAAAACCCCCATCAAAAGCCCGACCATGCAGAACACTGCTCTACCATCCTATACGTACCTTAGATATAGTGTCTTACACATAGTATACCTCATAGCTAACCGTCCAATAATCCATCCTCTCTCTATAGTGTCTACTCTTTTCAAGAAATTGAATCCAGTACGGTTGACCTGGTGAGCCTAGATATAACCGGTAGATACCAGTATACCTGGCCCGAATCTCGGGAGCAAGGTTAAAAGATGGAGATTGCTTTGTTGTTTCGGCTTCATCTACTGTCTTTTATCTTCGATGGAGTAATCTGGCTTAACTGGCGAGGCTGTTACCGCGTTAAATTTAATGTTGAAAAACTGAACAGGGAAAATGGTACTCTTACCGGTGTGAGGTTTCAAAATATCTTGGTCCTCAAAACTAAGGCCATTTGATGGGATGTTAAACATCTTGTAGCTTGATAGTGTGCCTTGTAAAGCCATATTCTGTTGTGTATCAGCTATGCTTTTGAGTTAGGTTGTTTGTAGAGCCCGTTGGTTAAGTCCTTAAATGAATGTTTGTTCGAATGGTGGGGTAAGGGAAACATTCAGGTATTTGTAAATGAATATACGGCCGGATGTACCATCTATGATGAGCAAATGGCTCCACATCGTTAAAGTGAAAAATACCCATTGAATCACTGAACTGAGACAAATGAAAATGAACCTATAATGGTACGATAAAAGTCAACAGCATCAGTGATATCCTCGAAGAGATTGCAGGACTTCAATAACTTCAGACTACCACAACTTTGGAATGTTAGGATAGGATGCTTGTTGAGTAACCGGAGGGCTTATATCGATAGGAGATGCGAGATAGCGTTAATAAGATCGCAATATTCGGTTGACGTAGCGAACTCATCATTACGTGATTAGATTACATCTATATAGAGACTACATTCTCAATACCTCCATTCTCAGATTGGCCACCGGACTCTCGAGAGCTAAAGAGAATAAAATCTTTCCCATCTTTGATAGACACCAGCTCGGATAGCTTGATAGTCCATAGGTACCTACATTTCTTAAAACGCACTTTCATCCGACCTTCCAGCCCCGAAATCAATTTTGGTCCAGTTAGGATTGTCATAATTGCTCCTGATCCTTCTCATAGTTTTCGGATTCTCGTTCTCCGTGCTGACTATTGTTATGCACATTTTCGTGATTGGATTCAGACTCATTTTTTGAAACAACTGGATAGCCCATACTCCTCGCAAATACGGAGCCTTAATGCTAGTGCAGGTTTATTCGCAACGCTTCCTAAGAGTCCACGGATCTCAATCTCGTCTGAATAGCGGAGGTGAATACCGGCCATTGGGAGGAACTTGTGCAATTTTGGGCTTCGACGGGGAAGAGGGAACATAAACGCAAACAGATCCTAACGGCGCGGGTCACCATGATAGGGTGGGTCTCGTATTTGTGTGTATGGTACTCGCAAGACGCGTTGAGGAAGTTCGTATCGATACTCCTAGCCACCTCAATGGCGTCTAACAGTTGCGGTACAACATCAAGACCTCGGAATATCTGTGCAGTTTCGTTACAGGACTCGACAGTACGCGCGATGATAATAGGCGTATGATCATCCATGGCCCGTTTGCGGAAGTATTCTTGGGTTTTGGAATCCCAGGGGCCGACAGGTCAGGAGCAGTTCGGGAAATACCCAGCCAACCCAGCAGTTATCGAATTTCTCGGATAAGAGGCGTTTGTAGATCTTCCGAGGAAGAAAATCGTCGTACACCATGGCTAGCATCTCTGCTGGCGGGCTGAGGAAAGGGACCGGTGGGCAGTGGATTTCCTGACGAGTGTCCTGATAAGAATCGATGACACCAGCAGTTCGATTAACGTCCGATGTGTCCAGTCCAAAGAATATTGGGGCTTTTGAGGGGGTTAACGTGTCAATTTCTAGGCGAGGAGAAGTGGGATTCCGGGAGGACTCTAATGTTGATGTGTTCATGGTTTCGAATTCGATTTGGAGCTGGCTCTGAAATTTATAACTTCAAAAATATTCCTTAAAGAATTTAAGGTATCAGAAACAAGAATTCAAATGGATGTGACCGCAATAAAGCCCTCAAAGGGAAAGTTTCATGTACAACTAAATTGACACCTCTAATCCCATTGAACCTTCACTTTTTCATACTTATTTATGTAATGAACTCATGAAAATGCCCTCTCTTCATTGCTCTGATCCTTCCATTTCATCTCAGCCTAAAAAGATCTACCTAGATACGTCATCATTCTCTTAATCACAAATGGATCCGCTCCCTGTCACAACAATCGGAATCCCAGTCTTGGTCATCATATTACTATTCGTAAGAGAGAGAAGCACCCCCTAGTCCCTTAGGCTTAGGGATCTAATACCCCTTTATCGGTCCTGCTGTTTCCTACAAGGGCCCGGATCTCCAATTCTTCTGCATGCCGAAGTGGTAACACCGCCGCAGCGAGAATTTCCTCAGGTTCTCGACTTCCTGGGGTGAGGGAGAATCTCTGTGTGAAGAAGCGGATCGAGTTCTTGATTCCAGTAGCGCCAATTTCGTGTGGTCCCTGGATCCAGGATCGCGGGCTTGGAGGAGATTATGACAGAACAGCGAAGAGGCCGACCTCCTATAAGTTCTGTTAAGAAGGCTTTTATGGGTGGTTCTAGCTCACAGTATCAATACCTCTGGTTTGGAGAGGCTGGTGGGAGTACCTGTCGGTTGTATGTGCCAGAATTTGCGGTAGTCTAAACTTCACAGCCTGCTTGCGGAATAAGTCTGTGTGTCGGAAGGCATGAGGCGACAAGTCAGGGCTACGTTTGCACTACAGGTCCATTCAGTCCAGAGAATACCATAGTCGGGAGACAGCATGTGCCTGTAGACTGGTCAAGCTAGGAACTTGTATACTATGAGACGTAGTTCGGCGGGTGAACTTAGGAGACTCAAGGATTTTTGGCTCTGCTGTTCTCGGTGGGCTGATTGAATGTCGGTGTCGGAGGAGCCATAATTAGAGTCCAGGACCAACGGATTGAGAGGTAAATGTCTCAACTGATTTTCGAGCCGACAAAGGGGCGTGGAGTCCAAGTTTGTTAACGAAAATCGAGAAGCCGGAAGCCGACATGGTGATATGCAGGCCTGTTTGGTACCGGTTGGCTGTTTAATAAAATCTGTGGGTAATTTTTGTGTCCACGCTGATTTTGAAACAAACAAATGCGCCCGGAGCAGTTGGTTGTGTAGAGTAGGTGAGTTACATATATTTTTGGGCATGGGGAAGAGTATATGCGTGATGTAACAAAATAATGAAATGTGAAATGTGTGTAACGTCATTTGAAAGGTAAAGGGTTGTAGTGAAAGATGCAGAAAGCGATGACATAGGACCCAAAAGCACGGCCGTGAGTGATAGCTAAGCTGTGGCTATGTCCCTGCACAAAGTCGCTATATCTTATGAATTCGACCCTCGTCAGTAAATTTAATATCCGGAAATTCTCTTTGTATCCCTGCAGAACGCGCTCCTCGGGTTGGACCTCTGCCGTCACCAAATCAATTGAAACCTTTCAAGGTATGAAATACATAGTGAGGAAACAGGCAGCAATGCTATGAACAATGAAACCTTCGAAGGTGTGCATTCTGTAAATCCTGCAATGTAGGAGTGAATATTATGGCGTGTACATAGGGTTTCATTGCTCCCTTTCTTTCGGTGTGCCGCGCTGTCGAAGAATCAACTCGTCCTGCTACTGTAACAACTCCCATATGAATAAAGTTCCTCAAATACCTCGCATCCCGCAGACTCCCAATCGACCCTCACCTGCCGCCTCTCCATCAGGTCCCGAAATAGTTCCAGTCTCTGTTCCTCTTCCCCCTCCGTAACCACAACAATCTTACTAAGAAGCCTTCGAATACTGCACCCTAGAGTCTGAAGATCATGAACCGTGCACCAATAAAGCTCAAGTTCATATTTCTCCGGAAGGCTTTCCTCCAGAAGGTCTATATGGACCTTCATCTGTAGAGCACACCCAGCTCGTGGTGTCTTGACCGTGCGTTCCAGAAAGGCTATGAAGATCTCTCGCTCCGTACCCAGCGAAAGGAACTGTTTTGCCAGCATACCAGTAGCCATTTTGGCCACAGCGGAGCGTTAGGAAAGGTCGTGATGATGAGCCAGCATCAATCGAAGACAATGCCACGATAGGCCCAAGCGAAGCTGAGAGCCCGAAGAAGCTGTGGCACTAAGTGCAAGTACAACTGCCTTCTCGCGAAGGCGATGATGGGTGTCCCGAAATCAGCCCGAGCTACGATTCCACGTTGCACAAATGGCTTGGCTTCGGCGTATATCTCCCGGCACGTCAATAGTGTATTCGTATCATAGTCAACAAAGAACACACTAGGGTCTTTCTCCTCGGACGATAGGAGACGTCTGTACACTGGTTGAGGGAAGTATTCATATACCATGAGACAAATGCACTTCGGAAGGCCAAGGAAGTTGAAGTGTCGATTTTGTTGTTGGAGGCGGGTATGCTTTTGTTGACGGCGAGTATCTGTTCGCTGACTTCTGGCTGTGGCGGGGGTATGGTGATGGATGGGCGCATCGAGATTAGAGGTGGATGCGCCTTCGTTGGTCAGGGCGGAAGATGGAAAATGAGCGAGAGAATGGAAGAGATTACCTCTATTATCTTCCAAGAAGCTAGAAAACTGTACGTCTCAATTGAGACGCTTGCTTCTGCGAAAGGTCGTTCCATTCTTCCAAGATGGTACCATTTTGTGGGAGCGCAGGCGAATAACCGCACCAAAAGTTTGGGAGGCAGAACCCAGGAAATAGAACCAGGAGCGGAGAAGCTACATGAGTGAATTAGGAGAGATACCAAGATCTAGTCACGTACAAGCACATCGGCAAAGCGTTGGCGCACGCCTATTACGACACATCTCCCAAAAAGCAAAGGTTCAAGATAACCAAAAGGCGAGGAGAGAAAACAATAAGGATGCAGGCAGCAATACTATGAACAAAGAAAGGTGCGTAAAGATACTTTAACGCACGCTCGTTCCTGTGTCACAGTGACACAGGGCTAGGACACGGCCAAAAGGACCACTATCGTGAAAAACGAGAAATGATACGTACACGGTGAATTAAAAAGGGGGCACTGAAAAGGAGGTCCGTCCCTTTTTTCCTGCTATGCTTGGAGGGTATGTCGGATAAGCAGAGAAAAATTGACACTCCGTAATGATGCCTTTCCCACTATGGAACAGTAGTAGAGTGTAGATTTTAAAGCACCAGAGTAGAAAAGAAGCGGACGTGAAATCTAGAAGGTATCTATGACTACTGCCCTTGCTGTACATCACTCTATCGTATGAAAATTGGCTGTACTCATGAAAGCTCTGGACACTGAATCCTAAGGGTGTCGTTAGAAGTAGTGTTATATTTGGTGTGCCAATCCTTTCGCTGCCTTTCGGTGTCCTAGCTCGCATACATCATTCACAGTCTGCGTTCTTCAGGGCTCGCGACTTCCTATTTTTAAAGGACTCGTAAACGCTCGCCACTGATCCCATTCGAACCCCTGCGCAATATCCAGCAGAAAGTTCCAGAAATCCTCCGATGATTGGATAGAACACAGTACTCCTTGATCCATGGCTACTGCTGTTACACTTGGATACATTGATGAAAGTTTTGGCCGCGCGTAAAGACTTATAATAGCATTGAGTTTATCATCAATGTCGCAACAGTCGCAGCCGATAAGTGCTCTGATCTCGACCGGGACATGGCGTAGACAACCATGTTGGTAAGAAAACCGTGGAGGTTGACGACTACTTCGGAATCCGACGAGAGGTTGTGCTTACTGGCGTACGTACTGGAGACAGCGCGAATACCGGCAGCCTTCGGATTAGTTGAATGATGCGACTTGGCATCGAAGCCGTGGGCAATATCTAAAGCCGCCAAGATTAGATTTTTTTTTTTAAAAAAAAAGGAGCCTCTTTCCGTAGTCTCTTTCCCAACGCGCACGATTGTTCGAGCATCATCAAGCTTTAGAGAGTACGCCCGCATCGCATCTTGCACCTCGGCATGCACTTGCTGAGAAGAGAGGAAGAAGTTGATAGAGCTGTAAGTGAACCTATCCGCTTAGTAATCTTGTGGTTTTTGGGGTAGCGGGCGCCTGTAAATCGAGCGTGGAAGGTGGTCATAGAACTATACGGCGGACATGATAGAGAAAGGCAATGAATGGAAGACCGGCGGGCTAGAAACGTCTGATGGTGACACTTGGTGTGTCGGAATGGTGGTCTGGTGTGTGCGTGGCCTCTTCATCGTCGGGGAGGGCAATGACGTCCTGGAAAGGAACAAATGTTAGTTGGGAATCGGTTGAAGACAGACAGAAGGGGATAGTAAGGGGTGCTTACCCTTGTCCCTGCTCTGCGGGTTGTCCACCTTGGGAAGTAGGACAGGTCTGGAGAGAAGGACAAGGAATTAAAGCTAAAGGAGTGGTTAACAGTGCCAGCATAGAAGAAGCCAAAGAGCGGGAAGAAGCGTAGGGAGCCCTTCAAAATATGCGAATACCTAGGGTCAAGGCGACACAGAACCTGAAACGCAGCCAATTACGAACGACGTCCAAGGAGAAGAAATGACCCCTGCAACATCACGAATATCAGGGCTGAAAATAACTTGAGCAAAACTTAAAACACTACTATGGGTAGCTCTTCAGCCCTTCGTCCGGGCCAACTCGTCCACGTATCGATCTTTAAGTATCTGTCAAATTAGCTACATTCTCCTCGGCATAACAGTGTACAACTTACTTCAAGTATGTTCCAAGCATCCCGCTGCGGATAGAATGAGTATAGCTCTCAAGGGTTGGGAATGACGAGGAATTTGAGGTATGGCGGGAATTAGATTAAAAGCACAACTTAGACGGGGAATGTGCAAAACCACCAGAACCACTGATAACCATCACGAATGATTAAGCCAAAAATGGGAAGGATAAAGCCTTGTAACAGTATCAACTTGGCAATGTGGATACAAGACTCAAGGAGGCACGGACCATAACAGAATATCAAGGTCATTACCGCCTCACGATCTATTGAGACTCCCAACCAAAGAAATATCCAGAGTTACCCAATCCGTGCCTTATTGTCGATTGATCGTAATTCGCAGAGTAAACCCTTTCTTGCCGTCATCCCCATCATGGATAGGATCAGGAAACTGTGAACCATCGAGATATCGTAACCAAGCAGTAACAGCCGCAGTTTTGGCAGGCTCCACGGGAGCTGCGTCCGAGTCAGCTTCTATGCCAGCTTTAGCCTCAGCGGAAGGCTCCTCTGAAGTGGATGCTTGCGGCCATTAGAATGTTGTCGCCATTGCTCCCAGCTTACAAAGCGTGGGACTTGCCGGCCTGGTCAGCTTGTGCGCGGAGGTTCGGAGCAGTCGAGCCAGACTCGGAGAAGAAGCGGGAGAAGACTGGCTGGATCAAGGAACGGAAGACGATCTGGGCGCCGCTGCATTGCTGTTAGCCATTTCAAAAGGGTAAGCTGGTGTCCAGCAGGTGGACGTACGAGGTCTGGGGAAGAGCCATCCAGAGGACCAGGACGAACTTGAAAACGTAGTAAAACGCTAGCCAGAATTAGCTTCACTTAGTAATTTCTTCGATTCGAAAAATCTTACGGAACCAATAAACGGCATTGACTGCGCTCTCGAAGACACTGCAGGGGTCAGCGGATTATCACGAGCATCGATGTATGAGCTCCACTAACGTCAAGAAGGCAAAGACCACCCAGTACTAAAATATCGCGTTAGTCAAGCCAATCACGAGTAGCAATGCGGATAAACGGGTGTTGTTTGGAGCGTCGGAGATGGCATTGGGGGGCCTACCGTCAACCACTATAACGAAATTAGCATGTTTTGGGAAACACAAGCCTGCGGCAGATGGGCCGAACGTCAGAATGAACGTACCTGGGTGTCATCAACTTTGCTGGCACTGAACAGCGCAGCCAGCGAGTAGTAGCCCGGCAGAATGAAGCCAGCAATGTTGACGAGGAAGGCGCCGGCGATGTTGAAGAAGATTAGGAAGAAGTAGAGGGCACCGACACCCAGGATGATGTAGACCTTGGGGACCGACGTCTGCTTCTCAAAGTTGTTGAGAGCTGGGTATTTCGACAGCTAGTAGCAAAGAATGATGGTCAGCGTGTGGATTGGAATTTTGAGCGTTTGCGACAGCTCTAGAGAGGCGCGAGGAGCTAGAGTGGACAGGTAGAGGTTCCAGGCGATGAAGGCAGTATCATGTGCTCACCTCCTTGTCAAGCTGCGACAGGTGCTGCTGGGCGCGGTCCTGGATAGACATGTTGATATGGGTTTAGAGTGCTTGTCGCTGTTTCTGCTGAGAAGTTGGACGCGCTGAGGGAGGAGTGCGGCGGTTCTTAGTGTGTGCAGGTGTTGCTTGGAGGACGATGAAAGAAGGAAAGTAGGGTGATTGTGGGATAAGCGGACCTTCGTCATCGCTAAATACGTCTAAGGCCCTTTCACGAGCCAAACCAGGACTGCGAGCCAGCTGATAGGCCTGTCTCACACACGTCGTGTTCCCAGGAACATGTATGCGCCATGTGACTTGGGCATGGCAATTAGCATCACCAGTATGCCTAGTGGTGGTGAGTGCCGAATTAAACTGCCTAGGTATTGTGGTGGTGGATGTGTGCCTCATTCTTCAGGTGTGCGCACGTGATGTGTGAGTGGCTCGTGCGTGGCCCCCGGCCTGTTGCTTCCGTAACCTCGTCTGTAAACACTCCAGCCTCTTTTCCACAACAAAAGCGAATCTCCATCGCAGAGAGATTCCCGGCTCCCACCCACTTCTTGCAATATCTCTTACGTCTAGAGCATTATTTCTCTTCATGCGAACGCCTTTCCGACGGCCTGTTTCCCTGTCCCGCGACTTTTCTGATTCCATAACAAACAGACTTCAACATAGCCACAAGATTGGACTCGACCCAGAATCTGGTTGAGAAAGAGAGAACCACTGTGCACTTTCCTATTCAGCATACTCCTTGAGGTTTGCTGTCCTGCCTACCGCAATTCCCAACCGGAGCCCCTCGTGCCTTCCGACTTCGATTGTTTGGGTGGTAAACATTCGCTGGTCGCAAACCCCACACACTTTAGGCCTGGGCACCATGGCCAACCCAATTCGCCGCTCGCGGTCCAACACATCCGTTTCGAATAAGAGCGCACACAGACCACTGTCCCGAGCCTCGACGACGAGTGTACACACCCTCCTCGACGAACATGACCAGGCGCACGATGCAAAGGTCCACTACCAGCCCCAACATCAAAACGTCTACCCCCGTCAGCAATACAATGCAACGTATGCGCCCCTTGAACCCGCTCTACTGCAAGCCGCTCAGCACGCAAGTCAACGAGACAATGTGCCTCTTGATCCTGTCCACCAGCTGATCGGATATACTCCCGAGTCGTCAGCCCCACCAACCGGGCTACCGACTATCACGAATGTTGCAGACATGTCTTCTTACGACCCAGACCCTACTGTTCGAGCCCTTCATGCCGCTATGGCCAACTCAATGCCTCCCGAGGCAGAGGAGAAGAAGAAGAAGGGCTCGGCTTCGGGAGCAACAAACGACAAAGAGCTGAGAGAGATGCTGGCACGAAATGATGGTCGAGATCTGAAGGATGTGGCAGCAGAAGTCATTGCAACCGACAGAACATCCAAGGCTGAGAAGTCTAAGCAGCTTTTTGCAATGCTCTGGTAAGTCGCCGGAAAAAGGGCCTGGAGTTCCGCTAGGCTGACCATTCTTCAGGTTGAAATCGGTGTGCAGAACAGCTAAAACCTCGGTGCCTCGCAACCGTGTGTATTCTAAATACGCAGATCGATGCGGAACAGAGCGAGTAATACCATTGAACCCGGCATCATTCGGCAAACTTGTGCGCGTCATATTCCCGGGCATACAAACGCGAAGGCTAGGTGTCCGCGGCGAATCCAAATATCATTATGTCGATCTCGCTCTTATTAACGACAGCGATGATGGCTACGAAAGTCGGACTCTAGGCGGAGATGTCAGGCCTGCTCACATAAAGCGTCAAGACTCCGTCAGCGCAAAGATAGATTTCAAGTATGCGTCCTCGGCTCTCATATCTTTTTCACAGGCCCATTCTAACCCTTTCCTAGCTCCATACCACGCTTACCCGCAGATACCGCTGCATTCCCGCCCCAAGATCAAGTCTTCGAATCTCGAAGCAGTTACTTCTCACAAGCCCCTTCCAAGGGGCGCCTGTTCACAGACATCTACTCGAATCAATTCCGATCTAACCGCCTCACATCTTCGACGTATGAGTATGAATTGAAGTTTTTATCCCGAAAGCAGTTGTCCATGGTAGACAGCGTGGAGATTGCCCTGCCGGAAATAACACCCTACCTACCTCCCAAAACCGATCCCGACTCTGCGGAGGCACTCGTTGCTTTATATCGGACTCATTGCACCTCGCTTGTCGATTCGGTACGATATTGTAAAGAGAAGCAATTCTTCCGCTTGTTCAGTTCATTTCACGGCACATTGACAGTCCCGGTCCAGAAGTTGTTCGCTCAGCCTGAAATAGCTCCCTGGATACGAGAATGCGACTGGATGATGTATCAGAAAATGATCCGCAATGTTTCCCAGCTTACACTACAAGTAGCGCCCCCGCCAGTCCTCAGATTCCTCGATAGCATTGCAAGGAATCTGCATCCCCATATTAGCAAGGTTTTCCAAGGTCTACCGCTCCACGTACTCGAAACCAGGCTTGAACCGGCCACATTATTTTCTCACCTCCTACGACAGATGCTGCGCGTCAACTCAACAGCACACGCCGCAGCCGTGATGCTCATGGTAGACCAGAATCGTGACCAAATGTGGGCGGATTGGAAATCTTTTGTCAGCGCAAAGTCGATTATGGAAAATGAGTTACCAGACAACTGCGGGCATGAAGAAGTGTACACGATCTTGACAGAAGAGATACGCGGCATGCTTCTTCCGCTCAACACGCAGATGTGGCTTCCCGACGGAACCTACTACCAAGAGTCATCGGCAGATCCCGACAACAACATTACGAACGAGACCGTCATCGATCGAATGGCGGCATTCCTCACCAATTTACCTTCAAGGTTCCCACACGCTTCAGCTCGCACAATCCTGCACTGCATCAATGCACTCGGATCCGCCGCCCTTCGAGAGATCACTGTCGAGAGAGGGGTGAGCTTCCAAGGATGGTGGTTGGTCAAGGTATTCATGGATGAGATGGGTCAATGGCTGGCATCACTTGGTGGATTCCTGGACCACAGTCCACCGAACTTCAACGCACTTTCCTTTTCGCCTGGAGCGCTGGGTGACTCCATGAGCGCGGGAATGGTAAATGGAGGAAGCGGGAGCAACAACGAAAGCCGATTTAGCAGTATCGGTGCTGAATTTGGCCCGACACAGAGTTTCATGAGTAACGCCAGTGTCACGATGCAGGATACGGGAAATAACAACGCCGAGAGTAAGTTCTGGTTCCACTGGCTATTGCCATACGAACACCTTAGTAGTTGACTGACGCAAGCATCACAGTCAACTCTCGAAGATTTACTGAACAGTACGATCAGGTGAGCTTCAACCTGGACCTCGATCTCTCCGCATCGCAGCAGGAGCCAAACCACGACGACAGTGGCATTGCTCTCCTAGAGGACGGAATCGACACGAAGTTCGCTACAAATATGACCCAATCGCTCAAGTCACATCTCACGCAGCTCTCTCCTGGCGCTAGCTAGCACACCAATCGACCTCATTTGACCTCACACCTCTCATCATTTACGCGTCACGACGTCTCCGAAGTTATGAAACTCAAGCGGAAAGACGGTTGGTTTCCGGGGGATCCTTTGTTTATACTCTAATAATCTTGTACACTTGGGCGTGCAGTTCGCACCGGGTGCCTTTTTTGTGTCACATCCTCTGGCCTCTTTGATGCTTGTCCCTCCGGCTGCCTTTGACATATTCTGGTTTTGCAGTTGTGTCCTATCTGGGAGCTGGGGCTGGCTGGCTAGCACTTAGTTTGGGTAGAAAGTCGGTGTCGGTGTCATGTTTTAGGATGTTTTTCTTCTTGTGTATAAATTTTTGTGTAACTGCTATTGAATCGCGTGGGGAATGAGTCGGAGTTTGAGTTTGAGTGTTTAGATGCTTGGTGGGATGTTTGTGGCAAGGGAAATTTATGCTGTATAGGCACTGATTCCTTTTGATCACCAATGGGCTCTAATTCACACTTGATTCACTATGATCGACTGAGCGGGGATAGACTAAGTACCAGGGAAGGGAGTCTCCTTGATCATGCTGGCAGAAGGCCGTACGGGAGAAGCTGTGAGTGAAAATATTGTTTGGATTTGGTCTGACATACTGATTTGAAGACGATATACGAATCGCACTTATTGTCCGTGCTCGCTGAAAATTTCTGATACTTACCGAACGGCGTTTTGAGGCGACAATTATACCTTGCAACTCCAGCACGCCCGTAAGCCGTTGCTGTCCTAAAGTAGAAGGCTGTAACACAAATGGGCTCTGCCTCATCAAAGCAACAGAACCTGCCGGGATAACGTTCGCCAGGGGCCAATGCACTGACAGCAGTTGGGACAGCCGTCTATGCCCACAACAATTCCAAATAAGTATGCCTAATGAACAATATCTTGTATGTCAGACGAAGCTAAAATTGCCGATTTGCAAGATCAAGACTCTATAGCTCGTCCCCCTGATCCCTCAGTCTACAACTTCCGAACCACTGGAGTCCTTATTCGGGAATGTAGCGGGCAAGGCTACGCCCGAGAGGCTGATTATTGCTGGGAATCGGACAAGGATGCTGTAGCACCTCCACTGCAGTGTTCCATCTATCAGCAGCAACGATCGGGCCTTTACTGTGTTTTCCAACTGCAATATTAGCTTCGCCCTTTGTCAATATCTTCACTAATGTCCGGTCCACAGTTTACAGAGCCTACAATCACGGCTGCTCCATCTTCAACGAGAACTTCAGAACGAAGTCAGAATAATAATCCAGTCAAAATCGGCGCAGGGGTGGGTGGAAGTGATAGGTGGAGGCTTTCTTGTCGCAGCGGTTGCTTTTCTTTTCGTATGGCAGAAAAGGCGGAGTAACTAGGCCATTCAAGCTTTGCATGAACAGCGTGCTACGAACCAGACACTTGAAGACAGAACCTGGTGCTATGCTGGGGAACGCCAGACCGATCTGGTTGGAATGACAACAGAAGCTCCCGCCCACGAATTGGTTGCGCACGCCCGGATTAAGGTCCGCAATTTTGGAACAGAGCTTCTGTAATACCGCAAAGGTAATCCAGTGGGAATGAAATAAGAATTTATGCTTTAGGGTGAGATAAATGTAGAATTTTACGGCAACAACCAGGAAGCCAAATGTCTCTTCTTAAATTGACATACCCAACCCATAAATGTAAATCTCTTCCAGCGCTCCAACCACTCTCCACTAATGATACCCGCCTCATCTGACTCTATGGCTCCCTTCTCATCTAAAAACCCTCCCCATCTCCAGCTCCAGCCTATAAGCGTAAACCTTCGAATTCTCTTTCGGTCATTCCCGCGTTCCTCCGTCGACGGCAACCAGCTCATCAGCCCTCGAAGTTATTGCATGCCCATGCTCACAGGCATATAATGGGCCCAAGGTATGTTGCAACCATCATGCTATTCTTTGAAGACAGTATGTTAGAGAACCGCGCGTCAGGAAAGCAAGAGCAGACAAGATCTGTCCGAGAATGAACTCCCATCGAGATCAAAGATGAAACCTGGACTGAAATATCGCGTTTTGATTTCTAGGAAAATATGGAAAGTTGTAGATCATATCGGCATATCAGCCTAATTTTTATAAAGAGAGCATACGACCACCTAACAGAAAGAGAATTCAGACCTTGGACTCCACCTTGCATCATACTTTCCGTCTCCAACTAAGTCCCACACTTCTCTGTTTAGGCACCCGGACTCAGCTCCATAAAGTCCCTTGCAGTCATCACAACAGGCAAAGGAAAGGCAAACCTAGGATGCGGAATATTTTGCACTTCGTCATAGCTTCCAACCGTTTTACGCCAAATCCCCTGAACCCAGTTACTAATCGACCAGCACTTGGTCCAAGCTCATTAGCCAATGAGGTTTCATTCGTTCTTCCGTTCAAGATGTCTAAAAATGGCAAACAACCATGAATAAGATCCCGGCGTTTCGAAGCCAAATATAAAGTCCCGGAGCAATGATTCACTGGTGATCGATGTGGCTTGCGGATGTATACCTGACCGATGTGGCTCCAACACAAAACGTGTGGCAAGGCCGCCGACTTACGCGGCCTCACAGGAAACCAAAATCCAGTATTTGGAATTGAAAACAAAGTGCTAGCCGACGTGGAGAAGGACGAGAGGAAAATGCGGACGAAAAGATCAGAACATGAAGAAACACAAAACTTCAATGGCCCAGACACCATGAATTCATATCTATCATTTCTATGCGTTCCCCGCTGACGCGCCATAGACTGAAATTTGTCCCTTCAACAAACCACAACTGATATCCCCAACTCATCAAATCCCTGGCTTACTACTCGCTCAACCCCATCAAATGCCAAAACCCAAAGGCCACTAGTACCCCAACTTTCATTCATGGCATGGAGCTACAATCTTCCAGTTGTGTTTCAATCGCCATATGCAAGCCCGCAAATACAACTGCATCGCCCCGCATGCATTCATTCAACCCTTTCATTATCCTTATGCATCCCCTCGCAAGTCAAGTAGGCCATCCGCGAAATCCAGAATACCGGCCGTGAAAGACGTAGAACGAACGAGGCAAGCACGTGTTGTGCGAAAGAAGAGGCAGGATCAGGGCCAAGTAGCGCATGATAAAATAAAGATCGCACCCAAGCCTGCTATAGAGAGACGATGTTTAGAGCTGAGTAAGAAGACTGTTGATCCAAAAACAATTGAGTCTTGATGGTAAAGGAATAGGAATCTTGTTTATCCAACCTTCTGCCGTGGTAGGAAATATTTGAACATCGATGCAAGCTTGAGCAACGTACCAAAAATTCGCAGGATTCAAGAAAACACAGAAAGCCAAGGCTAGCTGGAGCCAACGGCTAAGAGCATGTAGAATCGTGCCGGATTTAGATTGGGAACCAAAATGAAGCCGGTGAGGAATTGAAAAGGGTATCGATCGAGCCCAAAAAGTCTGAAATGGGGTCTGAGAAGCCTAATGGCTGCCATTCTTCCTGAAATTGAGTAGCTGTGACAAGCTAGCCAAACTGCAACCGCTCTTCAAAAAATCATGGCTCATTAACTCCGTCGCGCTCGCTCTTGACTTAACGTCCACGCAAAGGCAGACAGAGAGGAAAGCCTTCAATTCCTTGGATAGCTTATCAGGTTTCTTGAGGCGGGGGGTACCGTTGGTTGCAATCAGGTAAAGAGCCTTCAGAGGTTCCTCGTTGAGGTATGGTGGTTCTGACTCGATCATCTCGATTGCCATAATACCCAAGGACCAGATATCAACCTTATTGCCGTACTCTTTCTGTTTGACAACTTCTGGAGCCATCCAGTAAGGGGTACCGACCATAGTTGCACGCTTGCTGCGTTGCTCAGTGAGCTTAGCGCAGAATCCAAAATCAGCTGAACGGTGTGTTAGCGTAAGAATTAGTAATGAATGAGTACAACGCACTAATTTTGACATTGCCACGTCCGTCAAGGAGAACGTTGTCACTCTTGATATCTCGGTGAATGATGTTCTGGTTGTGGAGATGCTCCAGGCCCTTGCATGTCTGCGTTGATGTTAATTCAATCCAATGCCCACCTCCAATGATGCTTACCTCCAAACATATTGTGGCAATCTGATCCTCGCTGATTGAGGGATTGTTGTCAATGACGTCGGTCAAAGCACCGCCTTCCATGAATTCCATTACCACCCAGAGCTCTGATTGCTCCTCTTGTAAGAATGCATCTAGGAAGTTGACGATATTGGGATGCTTGCTGTCCTTCATGACGATGATTTCATTCACGATCAGCTCCTTTCTCGGCTGATTTCGGAGATCCATCTGCTTAATCGCAACTTGGGCACGGGGCCCGTTTTCTTGCAGCAGTCTACGTGCCATGGGGGATGTGGCACCTTCACGAATTCGGGCTACGTAGACTGAGCCAGATGCACCCTGGCCAATCTTCTTTTGCTTGTTGTACGAATCCAGTGGCTTATCCTTGGAGACGACCTCTCGCAGCTTAGCCATAACCTCACTCTCCGACATGCTTGACATGCGAACATCTTTACGAGGAGCCTCCTCCTTCTTGCTGGTGAGAGCCTGTTCAGCCTTCTTCACCGCATCATTTTGAGGAGCTACGGTGGGTTGCTTAGCAGCTACATTCAATGGTTTGGGTGCAGCAGAACCAGCATATTGTTTCTGCTGCTGGGTTTGACCATTGGCCGGGCGGGCTTGAGGAACTTGGTTGCTTGATCCTTGATACCTAGTATTCGGCTGTACTGGCGGTCGCTGACCGTTGGAAGCCGGAAGTTTGGATTGGGGAGACGTGCTGTAACCACCACCGTTTTGCTGTTTTGGTGCTGATGGGGCAGGCCGCTGAGCGGCCATTTGTCGCAAGGATCCTGGGGGCTGCTGTCGATCTCGGGAAGCACCTGGCGTTGAGGGTGCGGGCCGACTCGGGTTGTACCGGTTTTGACCTGATGGGCTAGAGTCTCGGGAATCGTATCCACCACCACTGATTTCCTGTTGGGCAAGTGGAAGTTTCGTCTTCGGTAAAGACGCATTGTACGCAGCCAGTTCTTCACGCTCCCGACGCTCGAATTCTTGCCTCTGTCTTTCCCGTTCCCGCTCGCGCTGTATCCTGGCTTCTTCTTCTTGCAGCCTACGCCTCTCCTGCTCCATTCGGGCATCCTGGGATGATTGGTAGGAGTTGGACTGTGATGATGTTGCGTACCCAGACTGTGGTGGAGTTTGCTGTCGCGTAACATTGTAGCTATCCTTGCGTTGAAAGCCATTGGGAGGACCAGGTCGCGGAGGAGCAATAGAGTTCCCACTCCCTGAGTACCCAAGCTGCTTTTCCATGCCAGAGGATGCTGGTGGGGTAGGTGTAAGGCTTGGGTATGTTTGCGGGTCCTCTGAGCGTTTCACTAACTTTTCCGTGTAAAATTCCAGAACTTCCAGAACAGCTTTGGGGTTTTTCGCATAGTCATCCTTTGTGAGCGCAGAAGCAGTGAGTAGCTTCTCCCACTCAACCGGCAAACCAACAAACGCGCCGCTCGTGGGATCAAATCCTACGTGCACCCTGTGAGTAAAGTTGGTGGGGTTACTCACTCCACCCATGCTTGGGCACCGCTGGTAAATGCTGTCAATCCATGAATACACATCATCGTCGGTATCGACCTTGCATGTGATGATTTTGGTGGGACCGTCACGGGGCGGTGATGACCCTTTGGACGCATTTAGAGCGCGGGTTATCTCAAACGACAGCGGCTGCGTGTCTGATCGCTCAACGCCCAGAACATCGCGGAGCTGAATGGTATTTGCAATCTTTGACGAATTTGGACTCTTGAAGAAGGCCAGCTCAAATTCGCGGAGAACAAGCCATCGGTCCTGCCAGACGAAGGATTTGAAAAGACCCTCGTCCTTAACCTTCACGGCTCCTTCTTTGACGACAGATGTAGATAAGAGGCTTTTCTCCGACTGCGTTCTGGTGAGGGAAGTCGTAGAATTGTTGCTGCTATATGTACTGCTGCTGTATGTATTGCTACTGTACGCTGGGGATTGCATACTGAGACCAGCCATATTCCCAGGTAAGGTGCTGCTGGTATTGGGGGTGAGGTTGAGGCGGGGGCGGTCGGTGGGTGGCCGCGGTGCGGGACCCGGATTCATGAATTGATCTCGTGAATACATGCTGGATTCCGGGCGATTAGCTCATATTCTGACAAGTTGCAATGGGAATGGGTAGTGGACCAAGAATGCTACGTCCTTTGCCATCGACGACTAGGTTACGGATTGTGAGCTGCATCGGGGATTTTTGGTGGCCTGACGAATCCAAATTGCAGAAGCACTTACTTGGCCTCACGATCATGCGGAAATGATACAGAGATGGATTAGAGAATAAGACGGTGCTGTCCAGAGAATTATTACTTTTTGGGGAGGCTGAAGTGGCAGTGAATGCGGGGAACGGAGCCTGCCCACACAAAAGCGACGGCGCAATACGCGCTACCCAGTAGCGATACGGGCAGCACACGCTGCGGCAGAGATTATGTGCGTCGTGTTGAGGTTGCTAGGTGTTGTTTTGGGTCGGCTGGGTGGAGTCGTTGTAAAAAGTAGAGGTAGGTTGCAAGGTTGGGCTGCGGTGAGAGAGTAATCGGTGAGGGCGAGCGAGGACGAAGCCTAGTCGATTTCGCACCGATACCTGCGTGCTCCTAACGGGAGCCTTTCATGGAGAAGGCGAGGCGGTATTCTTGAGGTGAGAAGAGGGCGTCTCGCAGCGGGGGGCGGGAGAAGAGTGTTGTGGGTGATGGGGTTGGGGCTCTTGGTGAAGGTCGGTGGAGATTCTCTTCGAGGGTTAGCCCGTCGAGTCGGTTTGCCGCCTCCCTCTCTCAACAAGCAAGTTAAAGCGGCGTCGTCTCCCGGAAGCACGTGATGGCTGACGCCCCTAATCAACAAAGAAGGGTATAACAGCCAATGATAACCACTATGCTCTATTCATAGGCCAGCAAGCAGCAGGGCAGGATTGTTCTAATCTCCAGAGCTGCACCCTATGTAGCCTCTCTTGAGTGCATACAGCAATTCGCGGGAAGTGTTTCATACGGCCAGGAGGCGCGACACCAACGGCAAGTCGATGATGAGCGCGCCTCTAGGGCTCGGCGATGGAGGCAAAAGCTTGGATGGTGGACGGGCCGGATTGGCACTGATGGGCGCCTGGGAGGGATCACCTCCATGGACGTCGTTTCAGCATGCCGATTGACTGATTCAAGACGAAATCTGAAACGCTCTGCAGTTCCACCAAAACCCTTTGCTACCCGCCATCAACGCCCATCCTTTTCCCGTGAATGGATACAATTCTCCGCCCTCGATTCGCCTTCCTGATAATGGACGCCATCAAACAATATGGCTGGGAATAACGACATCAATGAGATCCAAACGAAACTTGACGTCAAAGGTAACCTTCCAGCCCCATCTAGGCCGAACTGTGGCTCTGTCAAGATACAATCTGCAGCTACGTATGTCTCTTGCGTTCGTGATTTAAGGATCGCTGCCTGTACCACCAATTCTTCCACCACTGCTCCCGTTTTACCAGCGCTGTGAGGGCGGACGCTTTTCCGTGGCTCCGCGTTTCAATTGCTGTAGACGTGTATCATAAGTCATGTCTTAATGTTGGGAGAGTGACAAGTTACATGCACATACCTCCGTGCATACCTTTGGTTTCTACGGCGTTGGAGAAATATGTAAAAAGACGTCACAGGGTTCCTTGGCCAACGCCCTCTTACAGGTACAGCCGTCAAGCCTAACAGATGACGAGCGTCGAAACAAATATTGGAAACATCACGATACCCCGAGGTAGGGCTGATTATGAGAGCTGATAGGAAATCACACTGTCCAGATCGAAGCGGAGAACACTCCAAACAGGTCACGAATAATCTTGAAATAGTCAATTGATGATTTACGAATACAGAGTAGATGTTTGTATAAGAATCGGCTGATTCTTAGAGCTAGGAAATAAACTTTCAAGCCACTCGCTTGACTTGACCTATACTTATAGCAGCGAGCCATATGCCGGACGGGTACCTGTCCCGCAGGATGTCCTCAACTCCGGTCCAGCTAGCTACCGAACACCCCAAACTCCCAGTACATCCTTCCGAGCTCCCTCATGTTCCTTGATTTTCTTCTCTTCCAGCGCCTTCACCCTTCTTACGGAAAGACCTACGCCCAGAGGTCCAATGATTGTGCACAGGACGATGGCCCAGGTCACTACGAGGAAGATGTCAGATTCTGTGCCTGAGGCTTCATCCACGGACGAGGACGAGAAGATGCCTCTAGACTCAGCCACCGCTGAGATTAGGAACCCAATTTCGCCTCGCGCGGTCATGGCCAACGCGACGATGAGCGGAGGGTGGAGGGAGAAGGGCCTGGGTGGTATTGAGGAGGCCTGGTGAGTTTGAGAGGTGGAAGCGTGTGATACGGTTGCTGGGACTGCAGTTTTCCCCCCCTGTCCTGCCGTTGCCTGTGACTGAGTTTGATTTGTGGACGACGTTTTGGCTCGCGTAGCACTGCTCTTCCTCCACAGATGAGGAACTGATGGGATCCTCAGCTTCGATCTCACATCTCGTAAAGTGTCTTTTGCATGCGCCAAGGAGAATCGGACAAGCCAGAGTCCACAGACCATCTTACCGAATATCATAAGGACGGCATATACAATCCCACGCCAGACGATGGAGCAATTGAACATGCGGGATATTGGTATAGAGAAGCCAATGGAGGCGAAGAAGAAGGGTTGCAAAATCTTCGAGACGGCTTTCTGATAATAGTACTTGTAGATAGCCGTGCCGGATGTTGCGCTTTCCCGGGTTGAAGAGTGGCTAGACCCTGCCGTGAATGGAGCTCCCTTCCCTGGTATGCCGTCTGAACTCCCGGCAGCGTCGTTTCGTGAAACTTCAATATTGTCCGCAGAATGCTGTGCAGTTTGGATTGCCGGGCTATTCCTATTGGGCGCTGTTTCGGTTTCTCGTGCCTTCTCTTCGACCAATACTGTTTGACAAACTTCTAGGTGGTCTGCCGGATGCGGCAATTCCGTATCCCACCAACTAATGACTGCTCCAGCGATATAGGCTGCGAAGAGATTTGACGTTCCGGCATAAGTTGCCCCTGCTATCAAACCTATCAAAAGGAAGGTATGAACGACGAACGCAGTTTCTCTGCTGCTTAAGACTTCATTGAGCTTCGCAGAAGGGTCTGCCTCGCGTTGTCGATTCAATGACAACGTGATGGGTTTGACGAAGAAAAGACAGGCTAAGGGTACGACAACAGCAAATGCAAGAGATACTAGAAAGGGTCGGACAATAGTGATAGGACTGATAGGGCCTTCTCCGAGATTAGAAATTACTTGGACCATGACAAGGCCCACTATATCGTCCATCATAGCCGCGCTAGTTAGTACAACACCAAGTCGAGTAGTAGTCAGTCCACTTGAGTTTAAGACGGCGAAGGTGGTTCCCAGACTGGTGGAGCATAGAGCAGCTCCAGTGGCGAAGGCCTGCAGAGGAGCAGCTCCTGCAACGCCCTGGAGAGAAATGAAAGAGCAATAGGAACAGCAATTCCGGTCAATGCAACGGCAGAGGAAAGAAGTAGGTTGGCTTTAAGAGATGGAAAGGAAGTTGAAATGCCACCTGCCGGAGATACTTAGAACTTGAATGACTGAAGGGATGCACAGAATACCTTCATAGACAAGTAGAATCAAACCTAGATAGCCCAATTCAACAATGACCTCTTCTATGTGAGTTGAGAGCCATTTCCCTCCGGGTGACCCCCAAGCAATGCCTATTAGAACCTGCCCGAGCAGGCCGCAATATACGATGCGGTCGAGAAGTGCACTCACGACGTTGAGCAGGAGTAGGAACGACGTGTGGACAAGGATGGTAACAATATCTGGCTCGTGATAAGGTAGTGATGCCGCAGCCTCATCAACCATGACGCAGGCAGGAACAGGGGATGGGGAAAAAGTCCAAGGTGAAATTCATGCAATTGTTATTTTCGGGCTGCGACCTGCTCATGCGCAACACGAGGCAGTCCGCGAGGAAGAGTGTGCCCAGGGGATACGACAGCCTGTCCGCGCTGGCTCTCTTTAATCAAAACGAAGTATTCTTGCAGAGGCTCTGCTCGGAAGACGATTGGTTGGCGAAGTATGATGTTGGAGTGAAAAGGTATTGGGCGAACAAGGGCTTGACAACCGCCAACGGCCCCGCCACGCCAGCCGAGTTCATCAAGCCCCCATTGTTTGGGGTCCAGAAAACAACTCATTCACCACCAAGTATCCCATACCGCACGCCGTATTTCTACACGCATGCATATCGCCTATTTTGCGCCAGAATTATTCTCCTGATGCACACAACCCGCCATGGCACCGCTTGAGCAACAATGGGTCAAAGTCCAGCAGAAGACCTTCACCAAATGGTTAGCCTTCCCCCGCAATTGTTTGCTGTACAACGCCGTTAACCGGAGTGCTATAGGCTCAATAGCAAACTCAAGGTTCGAGAAGTCGAAATAAATGACCTTATTGTAGACCTTTCCGACGGTGTGAGTGCTCCTTCGCCCCGTATTCTCATGCACGCCCGTCTCTTATTCCATTCTGTCCCATACCGCTCTTTCGGAAGCTGACACCAGTGGCCACAGATTGTACTTATACATCTTCTCGAAATCCTTGGGAATGAGTCTCTCGGCCGGTATGCCTCGAAACCCAAGCTCCGCGTGCAAAAGTTCGAAAACGTAAATAAGTCGCTGGACTTCATTAAGAGGAGAGGGATACAGATGACCAATATCGGTGCAGAGGATGTCGTCGACGGGAATAGTAAGATCATACTTGGCCTGATATGGACATTGATTCTCCGGTTTACAATTAGTGACATCAACGAGGAGGGCTTGAGTGCGAAGGAGGGTCTACTTCTTTGGTGTCAGAGGAAGACAGCTTGCTACGATGAGGTAGAAGTACGGGACTTTTCTACAAGTTGGAATGATGGTTTGGCTTTGTGAGTTAACATGGATGACTTGGAATCTACGGGCTAACCTGCATACAGCTGCGCTCTTCTAGACATCCACAGACCAGACCTCATCGACTACGATAGCTTAGACAAGAGTGACCATCGTGGAAATATGCAACTAGCTTTTGATATCGCCTCGAAGGAAATTGGTATTCCTGACCTTCTCGACGTAGAAGACGTCTGTGACGTGGCCAAACCTGACGAGCGCTCTCTTATGACATACATCGCCTACTGGTTCCACGCCTTCTCCCAAATGGAACGTGTTGAGAATGCCGGTCGCAGGGTTGAAAAGTTCGTACAAAACATGCAAGGGGCTTGGGAAATGCGAAACAGCTTTGAGAAACGCATGCGGGAGCTCCTCCGACAAATTGCGGAACAGCAGCGGCAATGGGAGGAGGCTCAGTTTGATGGAACATACGCTGATGCGAAGAACCAGTCTCAAGAATTCACAGAATACAAGCGGAAGAACAAGCGAGCTTGGGTGGCTGAGAAGTCGGATCTGGTAGGTTTACTGGGAAACATCAAGACTAAGTTATCAACCTACCGTCTCCGCCCCTACGAACCACCCGCCGAACTCAGCCTGGAAGCTCTGGACGCCTCGTGGTCAGGTTTAATGAAAGCAGAACGGGACCGATCGCAAATCATCAACGAAACCATTCGGGACATCAAGAACGCTCTTCGAAAATCCTTTGCCGATAAAGCAAATGATTTTGCTCTGGCGCTCAACACACTCTCCACGTCTATTTCCGGCCTGGAAGGCGACGTTGAAGACCAGCTAGAGCACACAAAGCAGCTTAGCAAGAGTCTACAGCCCCTCGATGAGTATCTAAACATCATAGCCAGCATAGACGACCAATGCCTCGAAGCCAACATCGAGGAAAATGACTTCACAACCTACACCTATGACGAACTGGAATATGAACTTGGGCTCGTCCGCTCCTCGGTCTCCAAGAAACTCGCCTTTTTGGAAAACCAAACGGTGGCGCGGAACATGACGAACCTGACTCCCATCCAGCTCGAGGAATTCGAGTCAGTATTTAGGCACTTTGACAGAGATTTGTCGAATAGCTTGCAGGAACTGGAGTTCTCAGCAGCATTGGCGAGTTTGGGATTGGTGTACGATGAGGACGAAATGCACGCAAAGTTTAGGGACACGAGTGGGGGAAGAGACTTTGTGACGTTCGAGCAGTTCATTCGGTTCATGGTTGATGAGACTGAGGATCAGAATACGGCCGAACAAGTGTTTGAGTCGTTCAAGGAAGTGGCGGACGGCAAGGTGAATTATTCCCCAGGTTCGATCTCTGCAGAACGAAAAACTGATGAAGATGTAGCCATATGTCACTGAATTGGACCTCCGGCACTCCCTTGTACCGGACGAGATCATCGAAGATCTCCTTCAAACCATGCCCGAGCACAAAGGACCGGATCTACAGGAAGACAGGAATGTGCCCAAGTTCGATTACATCACTTATATGGAACGGTACATGGGTGGGAACCATGGGAATGGGGATGTCAACGGCGCCCACTAAATGCCCCCTTACATTCAGCATGGATTAACTTAAACCGAAGAAGCAGTCAAAGTGATTGATGAAGTTGGTATAAGGAAAGAGCTTGAAGCTGGAAACGACATTCATGACGGACACGGATTTCAGTGAGGCGAAATTGGTATAGCAGATTCCTCTGCATTTTGGTTTTTTCTCCATGGTTTTGCATTGGGCTGAGTTGGAATAGGGATTTTGGATCCGTCTTCGATTCTAGTACACTCTTGGGATGATGACCGGTTTGGAGTGTTGGATTGAGGATGAATTAAAAGAGCTGGATTACTCTAGATAGCTTTGGCGGTTGGTCTAGACTCAAAGTTAGTAATGAAGGAAGACTGAGAGAAGTAGCTAGTTATACCCTAAGTGCGTAATGTATAGTAAGTCCTAAACAGAAAAATGCAGTGAATGTCGGTAAATAATCTATTGGGACCACGAAAAGGTGGTACGCTAATAGCACACGCCATCCCCAGGTAAAGGAATCTGGGATGCCTCTGTACTCGATATTTGCCACAGTGGGGTGTATGCGTGACGTTCATGATCCACGATCACTCGGGCCCTGGACCATGGAGACGGGTCGGTCGACCTGTTAGTAGGGATCCAGTATCGTGGGATGGCAAATGAGAAGTTGCCACTAAATCTTATTTTCGTGATTTAAAGTGAATATCTCGGAAGCCACGAGGTTTTAAGACAGAATGACGACATGGGACGTGAAGGTTGCGATTGCGCATGGAGTGATAGGCGTGGGAGGCACGTGGCAGGGGAAAAGTAGACGTGGAAATCCATTGTAAAGCAAATTTAATTCAGCGGGAAGGGCTTGAGAGTTAATAGCAGGGATTGCGAAGACAATATGACACCTCGCGCTGAAGCGATTTTTAGTTCAACGGCAAATGGAAGTCCAGGCACAGGGTGAGGTCCTTCAATCATGATTTTACTTATCCTATCTTCCCTATGCCTTTGTCGTTTAGCCGTTACTGGGCGCCACCAAATGGTGTGGTGGGAACAGGGTACCGGGACGTTGCGATGGAGAAGCGAATATTGATTGTTGCGTTTGTTTTTGCGGAAGAGGGGTGTCATTTCCAGTGGGATGGTAAGTTTTTATATTTGGCTTTTGCGGACTTTTGTTTTGACGGGTATTGGGACAGGGGTGTTTGAGGCGCGGCTGCGCCGTACATGATGGTGTGGATGGCGGGTGGGAGCCGGGAGTGATGAAAATAGTGGAGGTAAATTAGTGAAGACGGACTGGAATTGGACCTCGGGAGGCAGTTAAAGAGGTTGATTACATAGGTATTTCTACTAAGGAAGGCAAGGAGCCGGTGCCAGGGTGCCTTAATCTAGGTCTTATGGATGCCTTGGTACTGGTCGACAGAGCTGGAGACCGGTAGACGAATGAATAGCAGCCCTTCTGAACGTCGTGGCTGCGGTTGAAGGCAATCTGGAGGATGAATGGCGATTCGTCGGCTTCTCGTTGACAAGGGTGAAGCTAGCTGGGTTCATATATATCAAGATCATTTATAACCTTATTCACTAAGCTGATGCGCTCCTAGAGGTGCAAGTGTATAAAAGGGCCGGTCCTAATGCCTGAGTGGAAAATACGTGATATTTGCCACAGGGAGGGTTGAGATTTTCTTGTGTAACGAGAGAAAGTCCTTTCATTTCAGCCAGGAGACGTCCATATTGTGCTTGAACCTTACGCAATCGAGGCCATTAAAGTCGACAATTGCTGCTCTGGACTTAAAAAGATGGCTGATAACTGGTGTTTGGAATGCCCCCTGCTACATTGTAGCTGCGTCAAAGGTATGAAACTCCTGTTCTCTGCAGACTTTTGCATACTGCAGCGGACTTCATGAAAATACGAATGTAAGTACAAGATACTTTAGCTGAATGTTTGAGATCAACGAGGTGCAGCGTCAGCAAAGTGAGCCGTTTGATATCACGAGGTTTTGAACCCCTGAGAGTATTGGGAAATGATTTACAAGATAGGCGATGGAAAAGGAAAGACCCATGAACGATACGTAGATATATGATCGTCCTACAGCCATGGGTCAAAGAGGAAAGGGAATGCAAGAGTATAAAATTGGATTGAGGCGATGACTAAGGGGAACAGGGTGCTGGGCTGGGATCTGCCGGGTGAATACGTGCATGATGCGCATAGAACTTCAAGGGTTGGGGAAGGCGGTAGAATAAACGCGAAGGCTACGCCGATGAGATTATCCGGATCGAGACGACATGAGAGCTTGGAGATTATGGCTGCTAAACAACAGATCGTAGCGCTACGGAAGAAACTGAAGGTAGGTAGATATTTCACAGGGGACAGAGGAGAGAGAGAATATTCTGAGTAATTAGATTTTCATTCCTCTAGGACCGTCTGGACGACGGGTAAGGACAATTGACCTCCCTCGGCTCTTCTTCAAAATACTAAGCGTGTTGTGTACCGGTTATGATATTACATCCACCTCATCATCATCACTCATCATCTGGCCACCTGTATGCTGACAACAAAGGAAAAGTGTAACACGACCATGAAGGTCTGCGTACGATCGATACAGAGCCGGCATGCTCTATGATGTCCCCAGGCTGAATCAGAACGCCGCACTTTACAAAAACTCCCGGCTGTAGAAAATGACGCAAGGAAAAGAGGATAAGTCGTCCTGTTGTAGATGTTGCAAACAGAAGGAAATCCTGACCTAACCAAAACCCGCCCAGGTCCCATTTTTATCTTCCATTAACCCCAAAAGCCAGAAAGATGGACTGGAACCTGTCCTGTGTGTAAACCACAAGCCCACCGTCATGAGTATCTACAATGAATAAAATGAAAGGCATGGACATCATCAGAAGCGAATCTGTGTTGGTCCTGCCATTAAGAAGCCGCCTGGGCTAAGAGAGATTGAAAACGTGGCCGGCGCACTGTAGAAGTACAAGGTATCAAGAAAACAAGTGAAATGACGCAGAGAAGAAGCACTGATAGAAAAGCACAAAGGAGATGTTTTAGAACTTGTTCGTAGAAGAATCCAAGGGTGCACTGAGCGGCCCTGGAGAAAGTGGCATGTGCTTTGGCGGCGTAGGGAAAAGGCTGAGGTAGGCTCGCTTGTTTCCTCTGACGGTGTTGCTAGCTGCACGGTTGCGCGTCTTGGGCGGCTGTTGCAATTCCGGAGTCTTTGGTATGGGAGATGCAAGCAACCTTGCTATGCCGTCCGATGAGGCGTACTTGTGGTAGTGAACTGGCCGATTTACGGAACGGGTAGGACCCTGGCGAGCGAGCTCGAGAGATGCTCTCACTTCACCCTCAATGGACTCATGGTGACCGTCATCGTGATTTTGATGATCTTCCTCATCAGATGCAAAGAACGTGCGATCTTGTGAAGGACGCCCAGGAGGGGTGATGTCATCATCCTCATTCACTTCGGTGTCCTCACTGAAAGACGCAAAAGAGGCGACCTGCTCAGTAAGTTGATCGACCATCATGTCGAAGTTCTTGCGTGCACGCCTCGAGTGGACAAGCTCTGGAAGACTACCAGAGGAGCTTGCAGAGCGCCTCACCCCAGCACTCCAGGAACCGGACCCTTGGCCCGAGGACATGAGACTGCTATCATAGGAGCTGCGCTTGCTGGAGCGCACACGACTGCTACGGCTCGAACTGGCAACACTCTGGCTAGCATCAAGAAGAGGGAAGTGGCGATCTGAGCCTTCGTAGTCTGCGAGGAGATCGTCGTACATTTCTTCACGTGAGACCTGTTCCTTGAAGTCGGGAGGAACAAGAAGAGAAGGAGTGAGACTGAAACCATCGGCCTCTGTGTATGGCGCCGGTGCATAACTTCTCCCAGAAGCAGAACTGAAGAAATCAGAGGGCGTTTGCAAACCCGTATCTGCGGTTGAAGCTGAGATGGCAGACCTTGACTCCAGCTCTGGAACAGCGTTGGGACTTGGAACCAGAAGCGAAGGACGGAATGCACCAGGGAAGAACCTAGTTTGGAGAGCAGATTCATCCTCGGATTCTATCGAAGCAGTTTGCGTGCTTTCCGAGACTGCAGTGGAAGGGCGATCATGTTGTTCTTGCTCAGGTGTACGATCTCTATCTTCCATGATATCGTCAGAGGTATGGTCCCAGTCAAGGTCGCAATCAGCTTCGAGTGCATTCTCGTAGATATAATCGACATCATCTTCCCATGATTCGTCAATGGCTCTCCACGTGTTGGATTTCCTGCGCACAGTAGGCGATCTCCGAACAGACCTTCTGCGGGTGAATGTCGGCGAGCCCAAAGTGTCTGACATTTGGGAAATGGGACGTGTCATCGAATTCCGTTGGCTCAGGGATTTCGGTGAGGTGAACGGGCTTACCCGGGTTTGAGACCTCGAAATTGGGGAACGTTGGCTGCTACGGAAGGAGTACGATTCAAATGCAGGAGACTTGGGGGACTTTGGAGACCTCACCGGTGGGCTTGGGGCAGGTCTGGGATTGAAGAACCGCTCCGGCTCCTCTGGGACGTTTTTGAGATCGGGGCTGAAGGGAAGGGTTATGGTGTGAATGGCAGAGTCATCGGGAGTTGTGACAGCGTGTCCAACATTGTCAGGTTCATCCATAATGGGTGGTAACATTTCTCCAGTAGTTGGCGGACTCAATGAGACGAATTTGTCCCACATCCCCGAGTTCCTGTTAGATTGTGGGCGAGCTGGTGCTGGATGCTTTAGTCTCGCCGAGGACTCTTCAGGCATATCATCAATGCGAGCCAGCTGAAGTCGAGAGGTTGCCCTAGGTGGAGCGTTGGCCGATTGAGTGTGGCGGTGGGACCGAGTCTTAACCACAGGTTGTGAGAAGCTTTCAACGGACCTAGTTAACCGAAGGGCCTTGCCGGTAGATTCCTGTCCTGGAGAGTCAGGTTGCTGCCACTCGATGGGCTCTGGGCTAAGGGGAGGCGACCTGGGCCCTAGAACGGACGCGGACCTCAATTCTGGATTTGCTAAATTCTCTGACGAGAAGTTTTGGAAATGGAGATTATCGGCCTTTATACCGTGAAGATCCCGGCGAGGGACCTGGGAAGCGCGAGCAGCCCGAAATTCGGCGATAAGCCCATTTTCAGATGCTTGCTGAAGGGCAGCGAATTGGTGCCGGTCGGTATGTGCCAGATGTTGAAAGTCGAAAGGGCTGGAGATGCGATGTTTAAGGAGGTGGGCTATTGATAATCAGGAGTGATGATATATAAATGGGAGGATAGAACACCTACTAGGGCTTTCAGCTAGATGAATGCCCCTTCGACCCTTCCGCAACACCGAGGCTCTTTTATTCCCAACATCCACCTCTTCTCTCTCGTATGCACCGTAACCCGGAGATATTCGGCCGCTTTGCCTTTTCTGCTTCTTCCCACGAGCAAATAGCGATCGCTTTGCTCCAGGAAGCTCCAACAAGCTTTGGCCGGCGAAGTGACGAAGGTCTTGCGACGAGCGATGAGATGGACTCTCAGTCCCCGTCATTCCTGAGGTGAGGGACATGAAAGATGATGCTGTCGAAGTCGCCGTATTACTTCTCGATCGAAGATTGAACACGGAGTTCCTCTTTGTTGGATGAGTTCGTTCTTGCTGTTCTGGCGAAGGCATCTCTCCAAAGCAAGACGCGTCTGAACATTGAGACACCCAAGCATCTGAAGTCGAGGCTGAGGTTGACGGGACGGTAACCAGGGAGTCTATAGACGACTGTCTCGAGTGCTGCACGGCGTTGTTCTTATTAAACAAGAACATCGCTTAGTTGTTAGGGATGCCTCTAACAACGGCGTCGCAGTAGTTGGCAGATATAGGTCGGGGAGTGCTGGAGTGGTGTGCACAGAGCCCCACAAAATGTTGGCGAAGCTCGTACGGAGTAAACTCCAGAACCATGGAGGGTCGAGGGATAAGTCACGTTGTAATATTCTAGGGAAAGCTGGCGCGCACGCGTGTTCGGATATTTATTGAAGTTGAGTGTCCAGACTGAATTCTGCAGGACGTGTCAGTAGACCCATACGACCGTATATCTGGTGCTGAGACTAAGAGGACGGACGCGACAAGCAGCGGTTTGACAATAAGAAACGGAAAGAGCCTGGGCCAGGGCCGGAGAAAACGACTGTAACGGAGAGCATGTAGCTGAGCTGCAATAAGGCCGTGAACAATATATGCCTACCTGCTAAAGCTTTTGGCTTATCCACAGCAAAGGCAATGAGCAACGTGAGGACTGGGTAACAGACGGCACTGCAGTGGTGCTCCAAGGACAATGCTGGCCGCGGAGGGATGGCAACGTCTCTAGTCGGCAATATTAAAACGGGGATTCACTGTTTGTTTCTGAGCGTGTTCGAGAGCCAAGTGGCGGCTGTCAGAAATAAAGAGGGCCGCGGCGATGACGCTCCGATATGCCAGAGGACGGCAGGCGAAGTACGAGAATTGAACGTTGCGGCGTAGACGCAATATGGCAGAACGGTAGATGGTGCAGAAGACTCGAGAGGGAGACGAAAAGGTATATGGGATGCCTCAATAGTAGGGATATTCGTGGCACTGCATGCTGTGACACTGGAGCGCGTTGTGGTGGAAGCTCTTGTAGCCGGCAAAAGAGTAGCAGCAGGCGTAGGGATCGGTATGGTCATCCCCCGTACACCATGTAGCGGAGTGTGGAGAAGTGAATTGTGCTCACCAAAGTTAGCGGACACAAGGACCAGGTACGCTGCATACAAGGATTGGTCTCGAGGCATGGCCGCATGGGGGGAAATGTCAACATTCACCAATTGTGCCGGCCTGGATAGCTGGTATGTGGTGGTGAGTGGTGGGAGGAGCGGGAGCCGGGAGGGATGAGGACGGGGGATGCATGGTCTGACCGACCTTCAGCCCACTCAGCATCGAAGCCCTACTGTGGTACAGGGCATAAGTTTTGTACCACGTCAGTGCGGCAGAACGGGCCAAGTGGCGTAGCCAAGGTTTTAATTACATACAAAACTCAGTATTTCGTAAATCCTCCTTCCGCAGCAATAACCGCAGCACAGCGATCTCTCATACTCTCAAGAAGCTCTTGAAGCTGAGCTTCTGTAATCGAATCCCAGGCTGCCCGTACCGCCTCACGTAGTTGATCATAGGAGAGCTGTACGTCTCCATAATGTTCCTGAATCCAATCCTTCATCCAGTTCCAAATCGTCTCAATTGGGTTGAGATCTGGTGAGTAAGGAGGCCAGAAAATAGTCTCTACACCTCTCTCTAGAAGCTCCTGCTGCGTAGATGCCGCTGAGTGGCCTGGTGCCCCATCCTGCATTAGCTGAAGGCCTGGCCGTAGTCGTAGCCAGCCATGGATGAGAGGGACTATCTTCTCACAGTACGATTGCTTATTGATAGAGCCCCAGTCCTTTTCCCAGAACAAGCAGGGTCCCTTCTCTGTACCAGAGAAGCAGCCCCAGAACATCCAGCCACGTCGCCGTCTAATCTTCTCCAACACGCAGGTATCAACAAGCTCCTCTCCAGGACGCCTTGTAACCCACTGCTTTCGATGTCTACCCCCTGTTACCCACGTCTCATTAGTCCACAGTATTAAGGACCATTGTTCTAGCGTCCAATTGAGGTGGTCGTACGCCCATTGCAAGCGCTTCTGTCGGTTCGCGGGGGAGAGGGGGGGCTTAGCCAAAGCTACACAGCGTGAGTAGCCTCGCTGCCGTAGGGCGTGTCGAATCGCGTACGAGCTGACGTGAAACTGAGAGAAAGGGCCACTAGCTAGCTGAGTGTAGCTCAGTAGCCTGCCTGTACGAGAGCTGCAAACGAATACCTCAATCTCATCGATCTGAGCAGAAGTGAGGGTCTGGGGTCGACCAGAGCGCTTCTTTGGCGTGACGCGTTGACTAGCAGCTGCATACTGAACTTGTCGCTGCGTAAAATTAAGAAGGGCAGCAATAGACCGAATTGAATGGCCAGCAAGATGTAAAGTTTGTACTTGTAGGCGCTCATCGCGGGTAAGGTGCTTTGTGTGCGGCGTAGAGGGCTCCATTGTGTGAAAAAGTGTTGAGACGCGTAGACGCAGGAATTGTACATATCTTTTTCTATACAGAAGAGTATGTTGATTGGTGTATTTAATTCTGGTGGCGTTGCAAGGACCCCCTGCAGCGCATTGACGTGGTACAAAACTTATGCCCTGTACCACAGTAAAGAAGGTCGCCCGACAGTCTGGTAGAGGGCAATCTAACAGTGCAGGGAATAAATTCACGGGCCTGATTGGCTGATGAAAAGAAAAACGGCTAAAATCAGGCTTCAGCAGTGACCACTGCGCGCCCAAGCAGCCTGTCCTCACGAGCAGATGAATTTTAATTTGCTGCAGCATCGTCTTTTTCTCGCTCCACCCTGATGTCGTTGTGTGACGGAGAAACAAATCGGCGTCTCAGCGCCGGACCCTGAGGTGAATGGCGACTTCGTCGCTGTGCCTGGCGCTCGTTGACTTGTTCATTGCTGAATCGCACAGAGGGAAGGTACGCCTGTTGGTGCCGAAGCCCGGTGTCCGCCAGTGAGGTCCCTAGGAAAGATTAGGCAAGCTGCAGACGGCGCCCAGAGGTTCCTTCCGCAGGGGTTCGCGCGCTCTTATGCAGGGATATGCCTTGCTGTGCAATAACGACTGCACACAGTATAGTTCGCGGACCTGGGTAACTGAGCCCGTGCTCACCAGGACGCTGCATGACGACCAACAGCTATAAATTCTGGCGGATATCATAGGACAACAAGCGCCGTCCTGTTTGGCCGCGGGCAGACTCTCGCAGTGTCCAAAAACAGACGAGTCTGGACGATCAAGTTGCTGTTTCAATGCACAGAATATGCAGACCCTCAAGCAGCTTAGAAGACCGTCTCCCATCAGCGACGATCGCTTCTGAATGGAAAAGATTCAGATGAAACAGCCGACGAGCCTCGCAGTGTTTGGGTCGTCTGGATACCCCGCAACATAACTTTTTATACTGGTCTTAGTCGTGCATTTCTCCGGCCATCCCGGCGCTGACTCTTTTGATTGAGCAGCTGTTGCGCGTCAGATCTCGATATGTATCGTGAGGCGTTGTACTGAGAGAGTCCTGACATTTTGGCTTCAAACAGCGGAACGCCCCAAACCACTCCGGCAGTGTTTCAACTGTGATCACCGTGCCAAGGCGCCGCACGCCAGGCGGTCGAAATTCATGTCGCATAGGCTCTCTCCTCCACTGGGCTATCGTAGGCTGCCATTTTGGGTAACGATATACTGGCGCTGCAGGTAACGTTAAGTCCACGGCAGTGCTGGAAATTGTGATACTCCAGGCCCGAATGGAATAGCACAAACCGATAGCGCCCACGTCAACAACGGTCCACGGCAGCTTTGATCTTACCACCTCCCTATCTCCTCATATCCTCTCGCTGGCATCTGCTGCCGAGGACCACGCGCTGGCCATTACATCGTGTTACGCAGTAAGAGGTCTGATCACCTCAGCCGCTGTGCGACACATCACGCAAATTTGCGCCGAGGAAGATCCCGAGCTTCGTTCCGCGTGTCGATATTTTGAGGGATGACACTGGTGCAGTGTGCTGAGGAGCAATCCCTTCCATCTGCCAGGTTCGAGGTTACGCCTCCATGGGGGACCCTCGCATGGCGAAGGAAAGGTGCCACACCGCAGAGGAAACCTCGGGCAAAGGCCCTCCCCGAATCCTGCTCACAGCATGATGATGCATCAGAATTGTTTGTAGGGCGGGTTCAGCGCCTATAGAAAGGGAGATTCTGCCTACAATAGGTCGGTGTGCGGTGAGCCATGGGGTAAAGTCCTAGGTGATGTATGGATGCCACAATTGCTGCACAGTACGTATCCCCATCGTGGCACTTGATAGCGGCATCGAAAGGCGAGCTATGCATGGACCTTGCTGTGACGGTGTCGGCTCTTCAATAATAAGGCCTGGTGAGTTGTGCGGCGTCGTCTCAAAAGGCGCGCGGTGTGAAGGCACGCTTCCCCGTCCACTCACATGTAGTCAGTCATGAACACCATTTCTTCGTTGTTCATTCTTTTTGCACGGCACACCGCATCCTGCTCTGTCAGGGCTGACAGAACAGATTCTGCGAGGTAAACACCCTTCCTTTTGAAGCGGGAGTAATCCGGATCCGAGCCAGGAAACGCTTCCCATGTCTTTGGTACCAGATTGTGATGTGCACGCGAAGCCACAACTTGAGTCCCACCGCCCCGGCGCCTGTGCTGCCACTTTTCTAGCTTTTAGCATCGTAGCGAAAGAAAAGAACGAACAGTGTGACTTCTTATTATTGTGCTGCTGTTCGCAGAGCACAAGTTGACAGTTGTTATACTGTTCCGTTCCGTTCCGCAACTTTGTTGCACCATTCCTAACGAACATGCAGGTACACAGCTGAGACCCAAGGAATCGAGTGGTTCTCCAGGCGGGTACCCCTGGTTCCTGCATCAACTTTCTCACTGCGTCCTCGAATTGTCTCTTAAGACCTTTCATCAACAGACCCATTTATTACGCTGGAGTCCCACGTCATACACGCAGCGCTCTTCGCTGCGCGACCTATGTAGGTCAATCCATTTTTGAGGAGCCCACTCTTTCTGATCGTATATGACGACCTCCCAACGATTGCGTGCGAGTTGGTTGTTGGGGCAAGCGCACTACCGACTTTAGGGCCAGGCAGACCTTTTCACGGGTTTTCCCACACCCAAGATCCACCTTGCAGCGCAACCAGACCTTGGGAGACAAGGCCTCCCATGTGGTCTTCTGCATGCTGTCAGCGGCACGGTGTGCTGGTACCTCACAGAGCTCTGCTCGCATGCGTTCAATTGATATGAAATTTCAAAATCCAGCCAGCCATGAGATTCCAATGCCATAGTTACAGAGCTAAGTCGAGGGGGCTTTGCACAACACCCGAACGGAGGGGGACGTTCAATGTCTTCTACTGCCTTCCGGCTTCGAGCGACTTGACGGAGCGTGGCCGGTAGCCAACCGATCGTTGCGCTCTTAATAAGGTAAGAACCCTGCTTCCTCTACTCGGTCGTACCTGCAGAATTCTTTCCAGCATTTCCTTGGGGGACCACTTTTTAGGTGGATCGTAAGCCCCTTTGGTCGTGGCTTCCGTCAGCCCCCTCTTGCAGGAAACCGTGAAGCCCCTCAATCGTTGACAAATGATCGGAAGTCTGGCTCTTCTGCGGCCTAGCTTCTGTAATTGACAGAGTCAGGGGTCTCGAAGGCCAGGTCACGGGACTTGGCTTGAAGTCGAAACAGTTGAGTCCGACGGTTTCCATCCCAAGCTGCAGTTCTCCCGGAACTGCATTTTCAGGGATTTTCACACCCGGTTCGCTGCATCTTTGTCTTCTTAATACCTAAGATGGGTTCAATCGCTCAACAAGGAGTATTCACCAGTCGCAGTCTCGATCAACATTTTCGTAATGTGGCTAGTTCTCTCACGCTCGCCAGAGTCTGCCTACGAAAATCCCTCCACAATGAGTCTCTATTTTGGTTCCGGGTTTCAAAACTTTGCCCCTATCTTGGCCAGTTGAGATATAGTTGGATTATTGGATTATTGGGGTGTTGAGGAACGTTTCTTGGGCTCTGTGGGCCAGTTCTCTGTTTTCCTGAATTGCTTCAGCAGCAATTGAGACGAAGTGTCGAAGGTTCAATATTGGCACAGACCCTCCAAATCATGTGAACCATAAGAGCTGTTTCAACTTTCTCTCCCCTCAGTTGCGGAACCTGTTTAGTTATAAGTGACGGAACTGGCGCCTGCCGGATCCCGATGGTCAAACACACCCCGTGGCAGCTTCCTCAACATGAAGGACTTTTTACAACCACAATCTTTATCGTCCGCGGCTCAACGGTTTAAATTTAGAAATATTTTCTTATTCTCCTACTTATGCAATCGATCTATCGATTCCGATTTCAGGTATTACTTGCGGGGCTGCGAGTGTCTCAGTTATTAGTAAGTTGCCACCCTCCCTCAATTGGATGACAGAACAAACGTTCTCACGTCACATCACATTTATTCGGGAGCAAACTTTGTTTCCTCCTTTTCAAAAGAAAACCAAAAACGTCGCCGAGTCTGAGAATTTCTTCGGGGCCACTTTGATGCCCGCTTTGTAGCGGTGAAGCCTGAACTCCCCAACAGCTTATTGGTTTTAGTTCGTTCAAAACTTTTTCGTCGAGGGCAAGGAAAGTGCCCCGAACTGTACGAAGAAACTGACATCAATCAAACTACTATTAGCGGTATGCACCACATATCTTGTTTTGGATGGCAACTCTATTTTTGATTGGGATATCCATGGTGCGATTCCGGGCCGTTTCACTGCTTCCCAGGGAGTTCTTGGGCCAACACCTCTCATGGTTCGTCATGGTTTGGCTTCCGCGATAAAAACACGACTTGGTCTACCAGTGACAAAGTTTCGCCTATATCACATTCTACACAACAAACTTTCAGCCCGAAGGGATAACTATGTGTACACCTACTGTGGTGGTAGGGGTAAGTAGTGTAACAGCAGGGGTTATCGGCTACCCCACCCGCACCGATTCTTGCCCAGCTGTTATATATACCCACCAATCGACGCAGGAGAATTTCCTGAGGTAATCGCGGTCGTATTTTACGCTGGTCGTAACGCCCTGAGGCCTCGCTGCAGCCCTGCAGAGCTCAGGAAAAGTCACCTTGTCGTCGCCGTCGATATGGACTCTACCCGCTCGAGTACTGAGTCGATGAGCACCCCAAACTTACCCTCAACACCTCGCCGCCCTCACCACCGATACCTCACCCGAGATGAGCGCCTGCAGGTTCAAACGCTTCAAGGCGTTGGCATGTCGCTCAGAGCAATCTCAGAACACCTCTCTGCCGCCAACGACGAGCCGATTACCCTCCGGCAGGTGCAGTACGCATGTACGCACCGATTGACACCTAAGAAGCGCCTAGGTCGCCCGGCTGAGCTCACTGAGGAGGAGGTAGATGAGCTTGAGCTCTTCGTGTGCTCATCAAAAACGGGTCGACTCATGAGCTACCTCAGGCTCTCGATAGCCCTGCCTCACCTTAACGCCTCGCCGGATCAGATTAAAGCTGCCCTCTGTAAAAGAGGCTTTAAACGATACGTCGCACGCCAGAAGCCCCCTCTCTCTGATAAAAATCGTCGCGATCGACTAGCTTGGGCGCTCGAACACGTCAATTGGACTCGGGAGCAGTGGTGCCTTATCCTCTGGACTGACGAAACCTGGGTTACTGGAGGTAAACACCGCAAGCAGTACGTTACAAGGAGGGCTGGGGAGGAGTGGGAGGATACCTGCGTGCTCACAAAGCACCGGAAGCGCAAAGGCTGGATGTTTTGGGGCTGCTTCCATGGCAATACTAAGGGCCCTGGCATCTTCTGGGAGAAGGACTGGGGTACGATCGGCCAGGCGACCTACTGTGAGCGTACTGTACCGATTATACACGGCTGGTTACGTATGAATCCGGGCATACAACTCATGCAGGATGGGGCACCAGGGCACGCGGCAGGGGACACCAGAATCGAGCTGAACGAGCGAGGCATCTACCCTATATTCTGGCCTGCCTATTCACCCGATTTGAACCCTATAGAGACTATTTAGTGCTGGATGAAGGATTATATCGAGGCTAAATGGGGTGCAGATGTTGAGTTTACCTATGATCAACTCCGAACAGCTGTAAAGGAAGCCTGGGATGTGATAACCTCTGAGCAGCTCAATGAACTTATCGACTCTATGAAGGCTCACTGTGAGGCAGTAATCGCCGCCCAAGGCGGCTTTACGAGGTTCTGAAGTAGCTCTTCAATATAGCGGAATTCTGCTTGCAAAACGACTCATATTTGCCTCGAAAATCTACTCAGAAATCGCCTTATTCATCACCTTAGAGCATCTCCTTGATCACCCCGAAATCCTGCTAGCCAAGCTTGCTGATCGACGGGATTTAATACCAGGCAATTACTAAGAAATAATCCCAGGGACCCCTGCTGTTACACTACTTACCCCTACCACCACAGTAGGACCGAAACTTGCACCATACTCTGTATTTCTATCCGAGTCTGAAATACCTAGTCTAGGTACCTCGACCTGGCTCGATAAAGCTTCCTGTAGTCGTAATTAGGCGACACGAAGAGCCAGCACAATGGTGTTAACGGTGACCCAGTTTGTAATTCACGCCAAGACGACACGCCGTCTTTGTAAAATACAGAAGAAGGAAATCGTCTTACTAAGGGCATAGTAAATGAGACAGTGGCGAAGGAGTTGCCTATAGACATGTATGGACCAAGTAGGTGACTGCAGAGGCTACAGCTTCCAAAATGGATGGGTATCTTCCGGCGAATCTCTCCCAATGTGTCTTTAAATCCTACCGTGTAGCAATCCCGACACTAACTACCACTGGGTGTCATCGGACTTCGTCTAAATCCCTATTGTTGGAAGTGCCGTGGTAACTGCGCCAAAGCGCACGTTGATCCGGCTATGCAATCCTACGGACATGATGCAGAGCCGCACCCAACTCCCATCTTGCACGATGAGAGCCGAGGAGGCATTTTACGCGTACGGAAATCGCTAAGTCTTGATGAACGAATTTCATAGCGACCGCTGAAAGAGGAATGTGTGAGGTGCGATTGTTGTTGCCAAGGTAGTAGTCCGGGAGGATCCGACTTTCCTTTTCCATCACGCTCGATGATGCTCGCAATCCTGTGCACCCACCTCAGCATATTCTGTGGAAGGAGAATTTGAGGAGCATGTTGCATGGAGCGTTCCAGCAGTTTGGTTCGTAAGTATGCTGTCTTGAGTTTTTTAAGAAAAGGGAGGCAGGTGATGTGGGTCGAAGGATTGTGACGGTGAAAGTCAGGTAGGAGGGCAGGGTTGGTGAACCCTTTTAATTTATATTCGACGCTGTCAGAATATAGCTGTGCAACTATGAGATAATCATGCTGATGTTTCCCGGAAACAGTCAGATACGTTTGGCGGTGTGGTGCGAGTCGTGAGCTTATGTTTGATCACACCATCTGAAACTGTCTTGCTTGCCTTAACTATCGACGTGAAGATCAGTAGTTTTGCAAAGATTCGAATGTGGAAATGGCAAACCCGATAAGTAGATGTGATATCAAGTCCCGTAATGGAAACTCAGCTTTAAGTTGAAGTGTGCCAGGATATCTTTGAAGTCGCATGTTGATGGTAAAATACACCCCACTTCCGTCACATGGATAGCAGCGGCTACATGGTCCTCTAATCGTGCTGCATGATATTCTTCAGTATGTATAGCCATAACAGCCACGATACCCGAATCGCCCCAGTACGCCTATAACGTGCAAATGAACCCACTTGATTCCCTCTAACGACCTCTTTCAGTGATGCTCCTCGCCATGATTCCTATGCTCATCTTTGAAGAATAACTGCTCAGCCACCAGATATCCAGCGAATGCTACCGTGGCGATGCCGAGGCCGGGGAAGGCGCCTTTGAATCGGTTCCAGCGGGTGAATGGGCCAGTGTATCGCCATGCTTCACTGTACATAACTTCGTAAGCCTGATGTAGGAGACGTATACAATATAAACCGTGACGTACTATCTCGCCCATGGGTCGCCTTTGCTGTTTCCTGACGCTGCGGCGAACTTCTTCGGATCGAAGCCTGTGAGGGAGGGGCGTGGTGGTGCCATGGTGCTGCTGGGCGGTGCGCGTAAGCAATTGGCCTTCAATGGAAAGCATTGAAATTCAAGTCTCTTGAAGAAATACGACTCACTGTGTAAACCTCTTTCAATGCGGCAAGGGAGGCGTGGATGTGGAAGGAGCACTGTTGTCGTCGGTCGAAGCTCCCCAGAAGTTGCGATCCAAGAGCTCGGGTCACATCTTGGCATCAAGCCTTCCTTTTGCGCCGACCGCGTTCACAATCCCACATCAACCTCATCGACAAACACTGATCCTCACGACGTCCATTCGCTATCATATCGATCGCTTCGGGGGTCAAGGTTAATCTCTTATTCAAGAACAGTGATTGCTTCTCCCAGTCTCTCATCACCACACGGATGAACGTGTCCAGTAGTTCGTGGCCACCCCTCTATCGAGTACACCAGCGATAGTTATACCAAAATGCCACCCACAGGGGCCCGCTTTCCGGGGTCCAATCTTTCCAATCCGTTCGCGCATCTTTCGAACCATCCGCTGCACCAGCAGCCTCACCTCCAGCAACAACACCAACAGAACCTCCAGCACCCCGGATTTGGCGGCGGTAACCCAGGTCACAATCTCAATCTCTTTGGCCACAACCAGAACAACTTTCAGTCGAATGCGGGCTTAGGCGGAGGAATAGGAGGCGGAGGATTAGGGGGTGCAGCAGCCTTAGGAGGGGTAAGTGGAGGGACTGGACTTGATGGCCATGAGGCCCGAATGAGATTCGCGCATGGTGCTCAACTGCAACAGGAAGCTGCGTTAGGACGAGGTCAAGATGGCGCAAAAGGTATGACACAACGGATACGCGAGGTCTGGAGGTCGAACCTGCAACAAGAGATGGACTTGCTTAGGGCTCTGGTGGATCAATACCCGTACATCAGTATGGTGAGTACGGTTCAACTTGTACTTTAGGTGGAGAACCCCTCTTACACCGAGCCTGTTGAAAAGGGAGTGAGAAACGGGGGGCCAGATCACAGCTACGACATTTTTACCGGTTATAGGGTAGTGTTTTCATTTATTTCTTTAAATTCACCTGTTGATGACAGAATGCTCACCGTTGCCCTACAGGACACAGAGTTCCCTGGCATTGTAGCGCGACCTATGGGAGACTTTCCTGACAAAGCATCGTATCACTACCAGACCGTTCGCTGCAACGTGGACCTCCTCAACATCATTCAACTAGGGATCACTCTCTTCACCGTCAGCGGAGAAGTTCCTCCATCCCACGTCGATGCCTCATCCTTTGACTACCATCCGAGGGCTCTTCAGCACTATAACAGCAACATAATAGTCTGCCCATGTACCTGGACTTTCAACTTCCAATTCTCTCTCGAAAACGACATGTACAATGAGGAATCCATCCAAATGCTGAAGAAAGCCGGTGCCGACTTCGAGAAGCACGCCACGCAAGGCATCGACCCGGTAGAATTCGGTTCTCTGCTCACCACATCTGGCTTCGCGCTTCAGGAAGACGTCCACTGGATTTCTTTCCATTCTGGATACGACTTCGCCTACCTCATCAAACTGCTTACCTCGAGGGCGCTACCGGAGAACGAAGACAAGTACCGTGAGCTTGTGCAAATCTACTTCCCGAGCCTGCTGGATGTGAAATATCTCTGGCGTCATGCTAATGGGCTTGTTCGCCGCGGCGCAATCGGCTCTACAGCAACGACCATCCTGACCAATCTTGGTTCAAAAGCTGGACTCCAAGACCTTGCTGACGAGCTCGGATGCCAGCGCGTCGGATCGTCTCATACTGCTGGTTCAGATGCATGGCTCACTGGCACAGTCTTCTGGGAACTTAGGAAGAAGATCTTTGACAACGATATTCCAGAAGATCTTAATGGACAGATGTGGGGATTGACGGGTGTGGGTCCACCAGCAAGTGCGACAGCTCAGGCTGCAGTTCTTGCAGCACAGGGGGCACAGACTTTGGCGGGCTATCAGGGAATGAATGGCGGCACGATGTTTCATACTGGCACCACTGGAGCACACCGGGGCGAGGGACCAAGTACGCCGACAAGTCATCCCGCCGGCCTAGCGACAACACCTGGACCCGGCCAGGGCAGTCACGGAGGCATGATGACACCGGGAGCGACGGGTGCATTTGGAGAATTTAGATATGGAGGGAAGTAGATGGTTGTTGGAGCCGTCGAAAACCTTCACGTATGGGACTCTTCGTCTGGGATTCTAAGCTACGTATGGGCAAAATTCGTCGTATAAATACCATGGGAATGGCAAGGGCTGAAATGTATTCTAGGAGAAATTTTGGAGGCGGAGTTCGTCTGTCTCGACTCGTGTTTAGGGTCTTTTTCGTCGGATGCACCCGTCTGCATTTTCTGGCGCTTTTTTTTATCGGGACGGTTCGGGGTTTAGGGTCGATAGGAGCGAGCTTATTCGATAACTTTGAGCGTACGTAGTTGAGGGCCTGGAATAGGATTTTTTTTGGCTGTGAGTCGAGCATAATTCAACTGTTCGGGTCGTAATAGTATGTGAAGAGTTGGAGTATTGATTTGAATGTTACAATCTAAGAAAAGAACATTTCAGATAGCTGGTGCTTATACTTTCTTTGCTTTCAAATGTTTGACGAAACATGTACCTTCCTCTATGAGCACTGCTCTTCCCACGATATGCCCACCTGCACTTCAATTCTGGCTTGATCTGCTGGAGACGGTAGATGCTAGGGAAATACGCATTGTCGCTAACCACTTCACATACACTTGTATTTTCAATTCCACATCAATTTTGAGCAATATTCCGCCTGTCATTCTTTTGCCCTCTATTCCAGGCCACGCTTGCACGGAAACGTGGCAAATGATGAACAGATCAGGGGGCTTTGACTTGCACTTCAACGGTTTACTCTCCTATGTAGGCAACATTTTTCAGCATGTCGAACCTTATCTAATACTATTTACCATCTTGATATCACCAGCACGCTGGCTATGAACCCTCTGTGCCCTGCAAGAACCCAACGTTCTTGCGCTCTATCGAAAACCCCTCCAAAAGAAGCAAACTCCCACAAAAACATCACTGAAGCTCTTGCCTGGGTCCAAATGACGCGACCACGCTGACACCGGAGCAGGAGGCCCGCACCTGCTATTGATGTGACGATATCTTCGTGAAATGTCCACTCTTGACTTTCCATATCCTACGACGGGATGGGAGGGAGGTAGGAGGGAGACGCTGATAGTGCATATATAGGTGATTGGGAAAATCTGGTCCAGATTGGAAGCGTTATAGGAATATTATGTGTCATTTGAAGGTGTATCATGTAAGTGGATCAGTGCTGAGATAGGTTTGGGTGGGAGGCTGATGAGGGTAGTGCTTTGAGTGCGGAGGTCGTAATTGAGATGGAGGATGGTTGCGTACTGGGTGTGATGGTGGGGTTGATGACGGTTGATATTCACGTATGGCTTGAGACGGTGTGTGGTAGGAATAGGTACTTGTACCTAGATAGGGCTTTCTGATGAACGGTGGACAGGTTTCTCTTTCTTCCACACACTGACTTGCATGAATCCTCTTATACAATGAAGCCGGCAGAATAAAATAGCCAACTGGAAAGTCTAACCCGGACAGGAGGTTAGGCACCGAATGACGGGCTTTCTGAACTCTTTGCATATGTCTGTCATCATGTGCAAGACGAATAAGAGCATACACATGCTCCTCGTCTTCACATATTAAACCTCGTCCTATTCTTCTCCATCTTGCCTTTCCACACCCACTCCTGCCCACTCTTCCACTGCACTCCCACATCTATCCTCCTCAACTTCAACGTAAACCTCGGCCCCAGTTCCTGCAACCCCGCCCGAATATCCTCAACCCCCTTCACCAGCTTCCCATCACCGCCCACTACGCTCTTTTCCGTAGCCTTCTTATCCCTGAAATTATACCGATGCCTCCTCACAAATATGTAATCTCGCTGATTATGCAGTGTCACTACGGTCCTACCCTCCAATTCTGGCTGCGCAGGATACAGGCTCTTGAATAAATGCGCAGTAAGCAGACCAAGAGGGGTCCGGAAGTTGTTAAGAATAAGCTCGGGCATGTGTCCCGTCGGGTTCCCGTGACCAGGAAGCTTCTTGCCTTCGATCCAGTTTGTGATGGTGAAATGGAAGTGGGGCCCTGAGGGGAGATGCACAATATCCAGTCCGCTGGGCTTCTTCTGATCCTCCATTAGGATGATAAGGGTAGTGTATTCGCGATTCGAGGCGAATTGCGCGATTTCTCGCACCGAGTATTTGTGGGCGTGGGCGTGGGCTGTGCGTCGAATGTAGGTTGAGTTTGGGAATAAGGAGGTGAGGACCTCGGCTTCGTAGTGCAAGGTACTGAAGAGGGAGGTAGTTATTAAGATCTTGGGTTCGGCGGAAGGTGCGAATAATGCGGGGAATTTTTGTTTTAGGAACTCGGGGGAGAGTTCGAGATTTGTGGCCGTTGAGGCTGTGGGACTGGATCCTCGTTTGGGAAGGTCTGGTTTTCGCTTCTTCTTTGAGGGTGCAGCGTCTGAATCTGATCCGTCCTGCTCGTCTTCGGAATCCCAGTCCAGCATGCTGTCTGCTTCTTCTTCATCCTCCTCGTCTGATCCCTGGTCTTCCTCGTCCCTTCTCTTTAGTTGTGCCAATACACCCTCACCATCATTGGCGTCAACCCCCTTCTCTTCCTCCATCTTCCTCTTCTTAACTGCCCGTTCTACATCCACGGCCCACCCCAGCGCATCCGCTTCATCCCCAACTCCCTCATCCCATGTCCTCTTCGCATCGAGCGTGACTGGCACATTCCTGGCTTGTCGCTCTTCTCGGAGTGAGGGTTCTTTCTCTTCTTCGCGTCTACGTCGGAAGCGGAGGTCGCGTTTTGCGGATTCTCTTGACTTTTTTATGGAGAGCCAGGCAGATTGGCGGCGAATTTTGTTCTTAGGTTTTATGCCTGCAGGTATTTTAGAGGCCTTTGAGGAGGCCATTGTGGATGATTCTGCTCTTGTGATTAGCCCACGGAATACTATTATAAAGGCCTTTTTTACGTACCTGTCCCAAATAGAGTTCAAGATGTCGAGAGGGTGGGTGTGTCGAAAAATTCAACGAAATTTCGTCGGCGCGGAAATTCTTTCTCTCCGATGAAACTCTTGGCATTTGCAGTGCAGTCATTTCATTTGATGGAACGTGAAGAGTCACAACGTAGCTTTTATATAATCACTCATATCTTCTGTCCTCTTCCTCCTTTCACTGACAGGAGGACCCAAGTTTATGCGCCAGCTTCTAAGTTTGTTGCGCTCCAATTGCTTCGCTTCTTTTCGTAAACCCTTTTTCAGTGCCCCACCTTGCCGTGTTTATCCCACCAGGAACTTCACCATTACACCAGCAGCGTACCGATTCCAGGTTCCCAAGAGGAAACAAGAGGTCAAAATGGCCCACCCTATGACTATGAAGAACGGTCAACCGTTCGACCGCGCTTCTCTTGAGTCTCTTATGAAGGTAAGACTAAAGCTATCCTATCGGAAAGCTGTCCTCAGTAAGAATCTTAGTAACAAAACCATAGCGACGGCTTTTCTATACCCCATCCTTCGATATCTATGGGGGTGTCTCCGGTCTCTATGACTACGGTCCACCAGGCTGTGCCTTGACCACCAATATCGTCGACATTTGGAGGAAACACTTTGTCCTAAAGGAGAATATGCTTGAAGGTGGAGCGCACGAGTCTATGTTGGGATTAGACGCTGACACATGACAGTGGATTGCACAATACTTACTCCTTATGAAGTTCTCAAGACCTCTGGCCATGTAGACAAATTTGCAGACTGGATGTGCAAGGACCCAAAAACCGGCGAAATCTTCCGCGCAGACCACTTGGTAGAAGAAGTGCTGGAATCTAGGTTAAAGGGCAACAAGGAGGCTCGCGGCCAGAAAGCTGAAGAGGAGAAGGAGGATCCCAAGAAGAAAAAGAAGAAGGTTAAGAGCATTGCGATAGTCAAGCTAGATGATGCTGTTGTGCAAGAGTATGAGGAGATTCTTGCGAAGATCGATAATTACAACGGTGAGGAGCTCGGCCTTCTGATGAAGAAGTACGATATCAAGAATCCAGCAACCAGCGGTGAACTTCTACCGCCAGTCTCCTTTAATCTGATGTTCCAAACCTCAATTGGCCCGTCTTCGAACCTTCCCGGTTACCTACGGCCAGAGACTGCTCAGGGCCAATTTTTGAATTTCCAAAAATTGCTTGAATTCAACCAGCAGTCTATGCCATTTGCTTCTGCATCTATTGGCAAATCATTCCGAAACGAAATCTCCCCGCGATCTGGCTTATTGCGAGTTCGTGAGTTCTTGATGGCTGAAATTGAACATTTTGTGGACCCTGAAGGTGGCAAGAAACATCCTCGCTTTGACGAGGTTAAAGACGTAGAGCTGGAGCTGCTCAATCGGGAGGTCCAACTTGCTGGCAAGACCCAAGTAGAGACTACGAAGATCGGCAAGGCCGTGGAGACAAGTCTTGTTGACAATGAAACACTCGGCTATTTCTTGGCTCGTATCCAGCTCTTTCTGGAACGCATTGGCGTGGACAAGTCAAAGATTCGATTCAGACAACATATGGCGAACGAAATGGCGCACTATGCCACCGATTGTTGGGATGCCGAATTGCTCACATCTTACGGTTGGATAGAGTGCGTGGGCTGCGCCGACAGGAGTGCGTACGATCTGTCAGTGCACATGAAGAAGACTGGTGCCCCCCTAGTTGTTAGGGAGCCGAGAAAGGTTCCTCTTCAAATCGAAGAGTGGCAGGTGGACATTGAAAAGAAGAAGTTTGGTCCTAAATTCAAGAAGGATGGTAAGACGGTAGAAGCTGCTATTGAGGCTCTCTCGCAGGAATTGCGGGAGAAGCTTTCATTAGATCTCGAGAAAGAGGGCAAGATCACGATCGACGTTCCTGGTGTTGGTGATGGTAAAGTCGAAGTGCCCAACGATCTTATCACCATTGAAAAGCGGACGAGGGTAGAGAACGTACGAGAGTACACCCCTAACGTCATTGAGCCATCTTTCGGTATTGGGCGAATAGTATACGTGAGTATCTTCATTCTTTCACTAGAGTTGAACTAATCACTATGTTCAGGCACTTTGCGAGCACAACTACTGGACCCGCGCGGAGGACGAGGCTCGCGGTGTTCTATCTTTCCCCCCAACAGTCGCACCAACAAAGGTCCTTATTGTACCATTAAGTTCACACAGCGACTTCAAGCCCTTCGTGCGCACTCTGAGCGACAAGCTCCAAGATATTGGTGTTTCCAGCCGTGTGGACGACTCCGGCGCGTCAATTGGCAAGCGATACTCAGTGAGTTTTCCTGTTCCGTCGATATATTTGTGCTAATATAGGATGTAGCGTAATGATGAGTTGGGTACACCTCTGGGTATCACCATAGATGTAAGTATTTGAAATATTCCTTTGCATAATCTAGACTGACGTGACCAAGTTCCAATCTGTCAAGGACAACACCTTCACTCTTCGTGATCGGGATACCACCAGACAGGTCCGAGCAAGTGTGGATGAGATCTGCAAAGCTATCTCCAATTTAGTGAACGGCACCGAGCAGTGGGCTGATGTGGCAGCCAGGCTGCCGGCGTTCGAGGGCCAGGAGGTGGACTAGGTATTCTGAACTGCTGGAATGGTTTCAAACATGTTTCGATGGATAGACCAGGCAGTGAGGGCCGTGACGGAGTACCTAGGTATATTTTCTGGAGGGTGTATTATTGTCCGCGATATAATCTCAGCGATGCGTTTTTAGCTTCTGGCTTGCTGTGACGACCCCTATCACACAACTTAATCAATGAAGCCACTGACGAAGCTACACGTGATTATTTAAGGGCCCCAAAAAAACCACCTTATTTTGACCACCCTCTGACCTTCAGAATCCCTCAAACTTAGTGATTTCAAATCTCGTCAAACTAGCCGTCCTCCAAGTTGTTTCCAAGACCATGCAGAGTCAGTTGCACAAACCCCACTCGCACTCTTTTGCAGAGGTTGCTTCGTATCCAGTTCGCCCCGTCGATATTACCGCCAACTGCAAATCGCCCGTCATTTCTTCAAGCAGCGTCGCACACAGCTGCGATGACTTGCCGATCGGGATCCCGTTGGCTGGGTACAACGGCTACGGATTCGGATCCGCATTCACCAGCCTCATCTGACATGCAGCCCCGTCCCCGTACTCGGCGACAGCTGGCAGCGGGAGCGTTCCTGGCGGCGATGCCCAATGGGAGCGACAAGGCGCGAGTCGCGGATTCCAGCAGAATGGCCATCGAGCGATGCGGTCAAGCCATTTGGCTGTGCCTCATGTTGGCGCTCCGTCTGTCTGAGCAACCCTGGTCCAGCTTGGCTCCAAGGAAGGATATGAATTACAGGGGTTTCGAATGTGGCATGACACCCTGCCCTCCACCCAAAACCATTCCAATCTTCTGCAGCTACACGTCTCTGTTTATGCCTCGCCATCTCCAACTCCATTATTGACAACTATCAGCGCCGCCAATTGTCAGCAGCTCTGCATCGAACACATCACCAACCATTGAGGGTAATCTAGCGAGCGGTAGAGACCGTCGCATAGCTCCTCCACTCCTGTTACACCAGGGAAGCTGCAGAGTGTGAGTCTTTCGGCTGCGCATGAATTAGCCCGCCCTCTCATGACCATCCAATCCTCGATGAGCGACTGTTTGCTGCAGCTTCCGGGATTTGTAAACAGCCAACGAGCGTTCACCTTGTTTGCAGCTGCGTCACCTGCGCCTTTTAGTTTCAAAGGGACGGACGTTGTAAGTTGAACAGAGCTTGTTGGAGGGGACTACTGCATTCCAAGGTACGGTACCAAGCGCTTGCTACCCGCTTACTCATATTCTCTGAATAATCTCTTCCTGCATCATTCTCTGGTTTCAATCACCTCAATCACACATCGATCACATCCACCCCGCCGGGACAGCCGTCGATTAATGTTTTCTGGAAGCCTCAGGATCCCTTTCTGACGACTTACGTGCATTCTGTTTCGCCATACGGTCCCAAGCCATCCCTCAACCCACATTTCACGAGGTGCATGGGATTCCTTTCCACACCCCCTCCAAGCTCAGATAACGCGCGCACAAATATATTGCGCCTGACGTTGCTGCGCAGAGTAGCGGTCGGAGCCATCACCGCCCGCCATAATACGTCTCGTAATTCTTTTTTCCAATATCATTTCTCCGTAAACATGGTGGTGTCCTGCATGCGGCATTGATTGCTGCCTGTGGACTGCGGGAGCTTGGGACCTGGTGTGTGGGTGAATTTTTGGCTGGGTGTTTTGGGCTCTTGGATATGCTTCGATCCTTGCTATCTATGCATCTGTCGCATTGCAAAGGCCTGTCCTCTCTATTACCGGTCGAACCATCTCAGAGGTCGAGATCTTTTTGCTTAGACTACTGCAAAGCTCGCTGTTCACACCTTATATTAGACTCTCGTTGTAGGCTAGCGGGCCATTGTTGGTGAATGTTGGCTACAGGACGCAATCGGAAAAGGAAAGTAATAAGGACCAGTCAGTGGCCAGGGCACGCCATACACAGCATCGGTGCACCGAAGCATTGGCACAATCATTATTTTCGGATCATCTCCACGCCCTGTTCTCAGTATTCTACGGACGCCCCGCGGATCTAGGATTGACAACAACACACGCCACCAATCAAGAACAGTCACCTAACGGCTGCAACACTCATATACCCACACCCCTTTTCCCAAACAACGCGCTTTTAATTCCCAGCAGTGTGGACGTCCCGCCCAACTTTCTTGAAATTCTCCCGTTCATATCTCATTCCATCAGCGAGGGAGGCCGTTGGGCCCGCTCGTTCCCAGTTCGCTGCTTTACCGATCCGCCGGCCCAAGACCATGGAGGAGGAGCCGCCACAACCCGACAATCCGGCAAGAGATCACACAGCCGCACAACACAAGCGTGCGAGAGCCGATTCGGAAACGTCAACTTCGGTAGAGTCCATGTAAGAAAGGTTCTCTTCTGCGCGCGCTCCTGCGTCTTCATCTACAACTTCGGTTCAGCTTTAGTCTTCAACGTTCTCACGTTATCTTCGTGAGCAGACAACCTCATGGGTCGATTTCTCGCAAACCGAAGTATCTCACCCTTCCGAAGACAGCTACTGACAGCGCGTGTGTTGCAGCCATTCCACCAGAACTCTCCAATCCGAGGATCTCGAGTTCGTCCAAGAGAACGACCGGATTTATGCTAACCAAACATATTTCATCCCATGCGACCAGACGGAACAAGATCGCTTGACCATCCAGCACCAAGTTTACGTGTATGCGCTCAAAGGAAAACTCACCACTACTAAGATCACTCCCAGTACAAGGAGAATCTTGGACCTCGGCACCGGCCCTGGCAACTGGGCCGTTGCCATCGCGCAGCAGTATCCTCATGCTGAAGTAGTGGGCATCGACATGGCTGTCTGGGACCTTGAGACCACTGAGGGAGAGACAGGAAGCGGGCGTGTAACGTGGGAAATTGACGACCTCGACGTCTGGGGCGTTGAACCCGACATCGACGAACTGACTTCTAGACTAGAACACTACGACCCCTTCCGAGATCCAGCTGCCCGCCATCTCACCGACTCGTCTTCCAGATTCAAGGGAAAAGAGCCACAAACACAGTCTCACAGTTCATCGGTAACAGAGCTGTCCTTCGACCCTTACATACTCAAACCCGAAGCCCAACCAGGCTGGCACTTCAGCCAGCCCTTCGACTTCATCCATGCCCGCTGTCTCAGCGGCGCATTCGCGCACTGGGAAGACGTCTATGCCGAGATCTACAAGAATCTAATGCCTGGGGGCTGGGTTGAAATTGCAGCCTACGAACTCGTGCTTCCGGAAATGGAGAACTCGACTTCAGAACCCGGTGCCGCTGAGAGCAGCAAATCTGCGAAACAATACTCTACAGACGAGTTTCCCTTCCAGTCATTACGAAGATTATACCGGGCTATGATGACTGCATCCTTCAAGTCCGGACGTCCACTCGGCACGTTCTACATGCATCCCACATACCTCGAGGACGCAGGCTTCAAGGATGTGCGCACTACCTATGTGAATGTGCCGGTGGGAACGTGGCCGGAAGATGAGGAGCAGAAGAAGATTGGGAAGATGTTTCTTGTGGTGTTTATGGAGAGCTTGGAGCCATTTTGTCTGAGACTGCTGACGAAATATGGAGATGCAGAGAGGATCTGGACGGCAGAGGAGGTGCGGGAGGTAGTGGAGAAGGCGAAGAACGAAATTTTGGAGTGGGATGCGCGGATTGAAGGGGTTAGGAGGAAGGAGGGCTGGTGTGCGAATTTCAAGTGGGTTGTTGGACGGAAGAGTAAGAATGCTTGACGTAGTAAATCGTAGTTAACACGACGCATTCATCGACGACGTTATTGAGTGGAGGGAGAAGTCACAGGACATGGATGCATCACTAGGTCGGGGCACAGCACACCGCGATATGAAGGCCTTCAAGACTGGTTCGGAGGGAAAATTACAATGGGAATCACGACCGCAAGAATTTCCTACAATTAGAGATATGCTTGGATGTGTTACGATGAGACGAATTGCATGTGGTATTGTACGATCGTCAACGATATATAGCCAATCGGACCTCAATTCGCTATGTTTTCTGCTTTGCGTATTCAATGCGATATCTCTCTGCTTCAGCTCAAGAACAATAATATCACAACCCCGACCACTCCTAAGACTCTAAAATAGTGAACGCTGAGACCCAGTTCCATGGGGCCGCGTAATACGAGCTTATTTTCTGCTGTGCCACAGCCATGTCTTATATCTCAACCTCTTTAAAACTCACTTCGCCGACCTTGCTTTTTCTCTGGGGACCTCCCTTGAGCTTGCAGAATGACATCATTGATTTCCCCCCATTTGCCGGACTCATAACCCTGTACATATAGTTTGTTACCTGGAACAAAAAAGAGAGGCAAAAAACATACAACAGCGGGTATTCGCTAGTAGTCACCCACCTAACTACTAATCCGCCGGTTAAAGGCTTATTTAGGGGGGAGCGGACGGGACCCCAAGTTCTCCTTTACCTATGGTCGTATGTGTTGGTTTAGGAAAAAAGTTTAATTTATAAAGACGTCTATTAGGAATGACAAAGTGACAGTTCACTATAATTACTTGACAACGATGACCGCGAACCACAATAGCATATTTCTGTACAACTCAAAACATTTGTTCCTTTTCAAAAGACACGCAATTAGACACTAAAAGCAGAATCAATTTGAATCTAGTCGTTTACAGCAAGGAAAAGTACCAGAATTCGTGGCAGCGTGGACTATCAAAGTAAAATGAGCTTGACTCTGGGTCCACTTTAAAGTATATATTCATAATCCTAACACTTCGCCTTTATCCACTTATAACTCTTGAAGCGGAAATATTTAAGTATACCTGTCCTTATACCTGATAGAGGTGCTTAATTCTATAATACACTCCGCGCAATCAAGATAGTCAGTGCGTCACCTACCAGCTTTTAAGAAACACTTCGCAAAAAAGCAAAGAGAAGGGATCTAGACACCTCTTTAAACATTCAACTGCGGTGCACTAGACGGATCAGCCATCTGACTGAAATGCTTCCAGAATCCGAATTCCTGCCACAAGAACTACTAAACTAGCAGTACAGATTGAAGCTGACGGTACGTAGATATATCCCAGAACGCTGCCACTCGAAGTTTGCCACGACGTCGATAGTGATTTCAACTAACCTTGTCAAACTTTACAAGCTATGTAGGGAGGCTAAATTTAATAAAATTAGTAGTAATTATAAGAAATAGAAGCTTTCAGCGAAATATGAAAATAAGAGGTTAATTACTAGGGATAATAAAGCAGTAGGATATTTAGAGAAAGAACTTACTAAGGAGGAACATGCTACACGGGTGAGATGGTAAGCTACAGTAGAAACTCCTTTGCGCGATACTCTTTTGGGCGATATTTCCGATTAGCCGATACTAGTGCCATGGCAGAATTGTCACACCTGCAAAATTTTTACTTACGCCGATTTACGATAAATCGGCTGCCTTACCTTAATTATCGCACAATCGAGTTAACACTTATGCCGCCAAAGGCTATATCCGACGTAGAAAGGCAGGCCCTACGCGCTTATTACTTCTCCCAGAAGCCGCAGCCAAAGCAGAAGGATATTATTGCTTGGTTTGAGTAGTAATATGGCCGTAAACTTGGGCAGGCTACTATCTCTGACTCGCTTAAGGATTGCTATAAACATCTTGATAATGCGCGTGCCGCCAGCTCTATAAGCTTCCGTCAGCGCTATGGCAAGTGGGAACTACTTGAAAAGATACTCTTCTCATGGCAGCAGCAGCTTGAGGCCCGCGGGCAGCTTGTCTCTGGTGAAGTTCTGCAGGCGAAGGCGAAAGATCTATGAGTTATTCTCCCTGAATACGCTAGCAAACTAATACCTAAGTTCTCACCCGGCTGGCTGGGCAAGTTCAAGAAGCGATTTGGCATAAAGCAATATACTTAGCATGGTGAGCTTGCCTCTATCCCTATGGCTGCTCACGCTGAGATGGCTCTTGTACGGCAGACCTGCCTGCTTTTCCTCGCACCCTACATGTACAATATGGACGAAATTGGCTGCTCCTGAAGATGATAATCCAGAGCCTACGCCGTCTCTGGGAGAGGCTTTTAAGGCTCTCACAATTGTGCAATACTTTGTGGAGCACTAAAAGGACGCCTCCATCGAGGATACTACACTACTCCACCGTTTGGAGCGGTAATTGGACCTTCAGCAAGCAGGACTTGCAAGCGGAGCACTCTAAATAGGTGGATAACTGGTGCTGGGGGCTCTTTAGATAGTTCTTAGTCAGCTTCTCTTTGTGCGATAATTCGATAGTACGATAGAAATCACCTGGAAAAATTATATCGTGCAAAAGAGTTTCTACTGTATTCTGATATAAGTCGACGTAGGCTATTTAGATAGTAAAGTGAAAAAGAACACCGAAGGAAAGAGTATAAAAATGAGGGTTGAAAGAAAAGCTTTTTAATAACGACAGGGAAGGTGAAAGAATGAATAAAATAGATATGCGGATACAAGAAAGACGCTAAAAGTGTATATCGACGGATAGAAAAGAGGGCTAAATAGAACGGCAAAGAGAGGGTAATAGGCAGTATTAAGGGATATACTCGCAGTCGGTTTGGGCAGTTGTTTTAGCCACCTGGCGAGTTTAGATGCTCAATGTCCTAGCTTCCAAAGTGGGAGAGATCTGAACCTAAAATGGAGTTTATGCTCTCCTCGGATTATGCCCGGCTTGCTAGGTTTGACGCAGGCGACCTTTGGAAAAATCAGGGTCTGCGGACAAAACCCATAACGCCAAATAACTCCCTCCGCAAGAAGAAAGTGGAAACAAGCTCACTTAGACCTGTCTAGCCTCGCCCTGTTTATAGTAATCTGGCTATGTGGCCGATCTATTTCCCGGTAATTTGATTAAAATGCGTATTTGGTGTGTTTATCTCCCTCCCTATAGCACCACTTAGTCTTCCAGCAGCGTCATGCAGCGGATCTAAGTTCCCTAAAGGTGAGCAATTAGTATTATATCTAACAAGTTTGGTTTACGTAGCGTCTCCTGCTACTCGAGTTCCTATTGGAATATGGATATGTAGAGAGTAAGTAGAAAGGGATGCGGTGTTTATACCGCGAGCTTACGTACCATTAATCTCGTCTTCCATAGCATCGCCTTCTGAGCCCCCTTCGAACTGATGTTTCGCACATTTAGCCAAGTTACGATCCCTAGTTCTGGTGGAACTACCGCTGAGCTCGCGCGTAGCGGCGTCCTTACGGGATTTACTAGCCCATGCTTCAGCGCGAGTGGCATTGCACTCAGCAAGGTTCACGATGGTGACTAAAGGTGGAGGTATAATTAATATGAGCTTCAAGAAGGAATTCTGGCCACTTGAGTCAGCTTGATGCTCTCTATCTCGAAACGCCACTCGAGTAGTATCTGAGGAGGGGTCTTAAGTTGGGAGCATATTATTTATACCGGAAGCTTACGTACGTTTATATAACGGCGGCGTCGCGCTCTTCGTAGTGCTTAGAGGTTGTGAAGGGGTTTGAAACATGGACAGCAAACATAATTTATTCCTGAGATAGTTAGCGGCTGGTAATGAGTAACTCTCTTGGGCTTGCAATGTCTTCAACTCGCAGGCCTTCTCGCAACTCTGCTCTGGCTGGCAGCAAGGTCAAGGTTTCGTTCAGTCTAAAAGTGATCGTATAATTAGCATTAGCAGTTAAATGCCACTTAAGTGGAAAATTTTCGTTGTGAATCCTCTCGCTTTGTTCACCAAGACGCTTGGGTGCCTGCCTACCAGTCTTCTCAGGTTGTTGGGCGAGACCGAGCGTGTTTCTCGTAGATGAGGCACCCTGCTGCTTGATAAACTTGATTTCGCTTGGTAGCTTGGATATCCTCTTCCTTTTGCTCTCCGTCAGTCAACTGACGATAATACCGGCCTCCTCCGTCGTAGGGGTTTCCATAGCTTGAAGATATGGTGCTCTGCTGTGGTTGTGTGCCGGTGGCTGGGCGTAGGGGTTGTCCTTTGCTGCGGGCGAGCTCTTATTGCGCCTGCCGAAAAGGGTGGAGCGGGCATCTTTATCTTCAGATTTCTAGAGGCCGAATTTCTTCGTTGTTAGAATGTTCGTGGACAGTAGGTAGGATCCGCGGTTGGTAGTGAGATAAAATCGAATCAGCCAATTCCAGAACAACCCCCATCACTTCTCCAATTAAAGTCGCAATGGGCAACGTCGAAATTGAGCAGCTGGCCTTGTCAACGGACCAGAGATATCATATTCCGAAGAGAAGCCTAAACATCCCAAGGACCCTGCAGTTTATCTCAAGCCAGTTACATAGTAACAAGGTTCTAATTGACTAGGTGAATACAATTACGTTCGCGCCTAACGAAGAAATCACACTTATGAACTGGGGCAATGCCATTGTAAGAGAGTTGAAGAATGCAGGAGATGTGATAACAGAGCTTCAACTCGAGCTACACCTCGAAGGGAACTTCCGCAAAACCGAAAAGAAAATGACTTGGTTAGCCGCACAGGGAAGTCTTCTCGAAGCAGAATTTTTGGAGGTTGGCTACTTACTCACAAAAGATATGTTGAAGGGCGACGATCTTGATGACTACCTCGCCACAGACACCACAGTAATGATCGAAGCGCTCTGCCGTGCTAATTTAGTTGGGTTAAAGGAAGGTGATGTCCTACAGCTGGAACGTAAGGGATATTTCCGGGTCGACAAGTCTGTCTGTCATGAGCCGGAAGGCAGAGCAGTTCTATTCAAGATTCCAACTAGCGGGAAGGATTCAAGTTAAAAGATCGATTTGTATAGTACCCTCCGCAATTATAGGAATTCTTGTCAGAAGAAGGGGTCAATTCCTGAGCCACTTGGAAGGGAAATCGAAGCCATAAACTATGAATTTATGGAAGGCATCGGAGGTCTCGATTCAGGAGTTAGACCCCCTTGATGCTCCGAGCTTCTCCAGTCATCTGCACCGTCATACAGAGACCACCTTTTTAACCTCACGGGACAGGAGTTATGAGTCAAGCGATGAGTATAAAAGGCGGTTTCACTGAGTCCTTCTCCCTCCTCCATCCTCATAAACTCGCCATTCTTCACACTCCGGATCCGCATTGCACAGCTTTTCTAGTACTGGAGACCCGTTGTTCACTAACAATGAGAATATAGATATTTCTTACAGCTCCCATCGTCGAGCGATCACCGTTCTTCTAGCACATGTGGTCTTCGAGAGATCGACCGTTTTCGGCCGGCGACCGTCTTCGTTGGAGCATCCGTCGTGTTCCAGCATCCAACATCGCCCAGCCATCACCGACCAGCTTCCAACCTCGACTGCCATCGACCGAATCGATTTCATACACCAAGCGATCGCCGTCTATGGGTGTGAGGTGAAGGAGAGGGAAACAGCATCGCTACAGTTCTGGAAAATGTCTAGCTTCGTAGTCTGACTATGTTTTAGCTGGAAATCTTCGAAAGGTAATGTGGACGGACTTATTTCGAGCGTGCTGGATGCAATTATCTTACTGTACTGCTTGCTTTTGTTCTTAATAGGAACTGGACTGTTGAGATTGGACAATTTCCCGTTCTTTGCTGTACTCTGCCTTTTTCTGGACATTGTGATATCCTGACTTCATCGCAATGGGCTGGACTGGCAGGGTTAGACTCTTTTGATGCCCTTTTCTTTTTGACTGCAGCGTTAGGGTTTGATAGTTCATGCAACAGTGTTTTGTGACATCCAAATTGTTGTTCATGTTGATCTGTTGTTGAAGATTAGCTTAATAGTTTATAGAGTTTTTGCTTACATACTTCACTAAGTGGATTGGCGTCATGATAGGAATAATGTCGTCATTATTTATGAGCCTCAAGACCTCAAGACCTCATGTTCGTCAAAGGATAACTCTCCCCTTCATCCTCATCATCCAACTCAAAATCGCCCGCGCTCCTAATCCTTTCCTCCTCATCCTTGAGTTTCCCAAAACCTCTCCCTTCAGAAGTATCTGCTGGCTTTGGATACGGTGTCGCACATTTGCTACTCCTAAGCGGCGGATAATACCTTCTATACGTATAGAAAGCTACTAAAATCCCTAATAGCGACCCTGTCGTAACATCGTAAACATCGTGACGGTAGTCTTCACAGCGGGATATCGCAATGAGTGCTGCGCCAAGGAGAGGAGCAAGCGCGAGTAGAACTCGAGCAAGATCCGTTCGAGGGCGGAAGACATGGCATTGGCCCGCAAGGAAGAGTGCTAGGTACCCTAGACCGCTGAATGCAAAGCTGCTGTGGCCGCTGGGGAAACTGCGCCAACCGTCGTGGAGAACGTGGTGGTTTGTTTCTGTGCAGATTTCGAAAGTCACGAGTTGATGATCCGGTGTCCCTTTCTCAGGCTTGCATCGTGCTATCAGATCTGGCCGTGGCCTACCAACCGCGTTCTTAATGACGTCGGTAATGAATAGAGTGAGGATCAAGCTCAAAACAATGTTAGCTCAGACGTCATGCCTGTGTTCGAGATATCATACCTAATAAACCATCCCAAAATCGTAACATGCGATTTGTGTGTTCCAGGTTGAAAAATCAATGCCCATGCCACCAATACCGCTAGAGGAACTGCACCAGCGTATACAAAGAGCCAGGCTACGCATATTCGTCAGTCATGAATCCCTAAACACGCAATCCAGAACATAGTATGAGGCCACATACGAACAGGGACACGTTCTATCTCAGCATGCGGGTATTGTATTGCGAGGTTATCTAGGGAAAACATGCGATGGAAGGGTTCGGCGAAGAATTGGATCTGGGAAAGGTGAGAAGGGCGTCCGAATGACGTGCATTCGAGGAATCACACCATAATATATCCGGCCACTAAGATAGCGATGCCAACATAGTCGGAGGCATATGAGCGCTGAAACTCAACCGTCAGCTTCAAACTAAGCACACGACTCGGGCAACGCACCTGCCAAAATCTGGCTACAGCACCTAAGAAGCCTGAAGATTGGAGGAGAGTATTGCGCCTATTCGACTGGGGGGCATGGCCAGGCATTCTTAATCGAGTCAATGTGCAAAGAGCATTGCTTAGGGGAGGTATCGTAGGGTGAATGAATGGGATGAATATCGCGGAGGAGGCTTGAACTCCGCAGATTTGACGCGACAGGGGTGTCTAGCGCTAAGCCACTTCCGAAGAAGTTGCATCTGAGCATGTGATTTGACATTCACCCTTGTACATATATACTACTCCCTATTATATCCAGAATAATGCAAAATGATACAACTGGCAAATCTCACGCATTACGGTGACCTTGATGAGTAATAAGCCATGAAACATAAACAGAATACTAGCACCGAGGAGCATTGAGCTAAACTTTATAGGCAGTAAAGCATGACAGTCTACAGCTGGGAACCAATTAGGTCTCATTGAGAAAACTTACATATATCAATCCCTAATGAAATGGCGGAGAAGGTCAAAAGAAGTGATGATGATGAGCTAGGACATCTATTATCGCAAATATCATGCAGTGCGGCGCATTTGCAACCTTCAATCTAAACTTTCAAACGGATCCAAAGTCTCTCCTCCCCCTCGCCGAAAACACCGTCCCGCCAGTCCCAGTCCTATTTATCTTCCACCCACTTCACCGTCTGTTCTTTTTCATTCTCTGAAAGTAACTCCATATCACTCTTGACTGGCTTATCCGAATACGGTTTCTCAAAGATCTCAGTAATAAGCCCTGCAACGCCCAACCTCATCTGCACTTGATGAACGTCACTCAACGTTACAATGAGTGTAACGATGACCAATGCGATTCCAAAAAGAGCAAATAGTAGATTTACAGCAACAAGGCTCCAGAGTGCAGCCTTAAGGAGTTTGGTAGCGGTGTCAGGGCTGCGTTTCTGAACCTAGGGTAAGAGTCGGGCACTAGTTCGCGCAGCCAACGAACCCAATAGTATTTTTTTTTTGGCTCATTATGAGAGACTAAGAACCAATTTGACGTTCGAATTGTCGAGGAACTGTGGTCGATTGGCAAGGTAGACGGCGTGAGCATAGTACTCGGTCATCCACCCGCATATGAGGGCTGAAGGCATGCTAATGATCCCTTCGATGCTACCGTTACTCATGCGGGTGTAATTCTAGTAACATTATGGTTCACGACTGTGTACGTGATATCATACACTGGGTTTTATCAGTGCGGCTCACAAGGCTTGGGAAGCCTTACTCGACTCAGCAGTTGTGTCGCATGATAGGATCATAAAGTCAAACATCCACTTTAGTTTCCATATATTTGGATCATCAGATTCCCGCCAGTAGCTATTGCTCGATTATCCCTGACATCTGCCAGAACAGATACCCAATGCCACGGATTTTTGAGCATATCATTCGCCTCAGCATCCGTGATATTAGCAGCAGCCGTATTTGTTGTCCCCATTCCAGCACGCTTCGGGCACCTGTACCGCACGCAAGATCAAATGCAGAGTCTTCATTGATGTAGCAGTTGAAATCTAGCCAAGTCGACTGATACATATCATTTGATATATTGCCACGCAGATCTGTTCCGGCCTCTTCTTTTGAGCAGTTAATAAGTAAGTCTGATTCTGCCTCGAGAAATTTGGGAACTTGCACCTCGCAAGCGGAGGTAGGGATGCCTTTGCATTGCGTAGCCACTGCAAATTTGTCTCCTGTCCAGTCGATCTTGGCAGGAACGCTCGCCGGGCCTAATATCGCATACTGGATGTCATTCCTGTCGGTATAGTTCAGAATGGAGTGCTCGCTTGACCTGGCTAGGCTAACTTCACTCACCGAAGTGTAGTTTGCAACGCCGAATTTAGAGGAAGAGTGGAGTTCTCAAAGCAAAACATGCCATAGCCCCAAAAATTCTTGTTGCACTTCGTATCAACCATTGGTTTGTTGAGGCACCACGGTGCTAGGCCTCGACTATAATCATTGTCGACTTAGGCAGTGCTTCGATCCTGAGAATGTCTAAGGCGTCTGTGCTAATATGGATCCATGTGTCCGCAGCTTGGATAAGAAGACTAGTCAACATTAGCAATAAACCCACTTTTGGGAGCGAGCCCAAGACAAGAGAACCTTCCTATAGTTACAAGAAGAATTGCAAGAATTGCAGCACGAAAGATCCTTAACGTGGTATGTGTCTTCTGAGGACCGTGCTTAGATGCCTAAACAGTCTGCATGCTTTTGCTTGACAGAAGTCCAGCTAAGCAGGCATCTCGACACTAAGAAACCTTATAAGAAGGCTCGTCTAATACGGAGTCGGTAGGATCGAGAGCGGCTTCTCGTGGTTCTCGGAATAGCCAATCATTTGCCAAGCAGTGGTGTAGGAGAATAGAGTCGAGGAGGCCGATGTGTGAGAAACTAATCGTGCATGACCAAAATGCAATGAACAGGGGCCGAGGGGCTGGATATTCCACATAGTAGTGTGAATTGCTATGCGTATTGTTTGTTCGAGCAGGACATAGGTCTGGGTACGGGCAGTCTGAGTTTTTAATAGGTTGGCAAAAATAAGAGTTAAGAGGATGATTGTGAAGAACACCTTAGGCCGCACAATAATGCAATAGACCATACTGATTTTACGATTCTGGGGTCTCCATGGCTTGTGAATTTGCCGGTTCATACCGTCTTGTTGAGATTTCCTATGACCACTGGTAACCTGAGATTTTGGATCGCTAGTGCCGTTGCTCTCAATCTCTGGTGTATCTGCTGAGTCCAGAGCCGTGGCATGACTATCCACAAAAGCCAGGCCGAGTTTCGGGGATCAGGAAATTTCTCATGCGGTGTATCCGTAAGAAAAGTTACCTCGTCCGCATGGCCGGACAGGTGTTGTTTCGAGAGGTCTCGACCTCTGCGCTGATATTCAATCTCAATAGGCTCGTCTTCGATATAGTCCATGTCCGGCAATATAATAAGGATGAAAGACTGAGGAAAGTTAGGAGATGTTGGAACAAACAAACCTGACTTAGGCCTGAGAAATAGATAGAGAAGGGCACGTATGCCTGTTTTATTTCTCGTGACAGTCAGAAGGCTAAGCTCAAAAGCCATCCAAGCCGTTCCGCCCTTGACGGTCCCATCGTAGGCATTTGCCTGGGGAGACATCTGAAATTGGCACTTCACGAAGTTTGAAATGGAAAACTATTCCGCCCGTCGAATTCAGCTCGGTGGCATATTTAAAGGGTAGGGCGAGAGGAGATGTAGGCTGGCTGCAGCTCGGCTTCTCACGATCCGTAATTTAACACCATTAAATCGAGCAAGGAGATAGACGAAAAGCGGGGAGGTCGAGCAGATGGATTTAGAGCTCGGGTCCTTCCGTGGTGAGAGTTCCAAAAGGACGTCCCTCTGGAGATTCAAGTAGAAGCGAACTCGACTATAATCGAAAAAAGGTGACTGCTAGACAGCGGCGAAAACGCAGGAAATCAGCTATACAATCGCTAGCTTTGAGAATTGCAATTAAATTTCATCTTTGTGAGGACTCGCGAGGCTGAATCGTACCCGCTTCAAAAGATACATCACAACCTTTAACAATCGTCACGGCGATATTCTTCATCTTCTTCAACACCCTTCAGTCTTTCTCAATGCATTCTCAACCTGCATCTGGTTCTCAGTCTCCTAGGTCCTCTGTCGAGACTTGCTTCTGCGATGGTGTGGCGTTTTTCTCAACTCAGCCGCACCCCTTTTTCATTCATTTGCTCCACCGGCGCCCTCGGTGGTTCTTTTGTGCCTTGAGATGCACAGCCCGAAGCCACCAAGGACTGATTCTCTACCCGGATGATTGTTTACAGCCACCGCAGCGATCGAATGTCGGTTGATGCATTGGAGCTGATTGTGCTCAAGAGCAATTCCTTGGGCAAGAAGCCTAGAAATGGACACGGGATCGTGGGCGCGACATCGCCATAGAAGGAATTGCGCTACACGAATCGAATTTCATTGAATACTCCACCCTACATTCTGCATCTAGTCTTTTCATTCTGTTTGTTTCGATTGTTGCACTCGTTAGCTCTACTTCATTCAACCGTTCCAAGATATCGGACAGACCAATGCAAAATCCGGTGTGATCAATCCCAAGGCCAGTGTCTCCTTACAGATGTTGTTCAATGCCTTGAAAGCCACCAAGAATAAGTTGTCGCATCAACCTACCGAACCACCCGTACCAGTACTTCCAAGGAAGAGCAATGCCGACCATGCAGTTGTTTCAAATGGTTCAGAGATCCCGGTGACGGTGGTCGAGGCCAAGGAGCACATAGCCAGCATCAGAGCAAAGAAAAGAGCGCTCAAAACCTACGACGGTACCACCACGGATGTTGACGCAGCTCTTGTAGTGTAAGAGATTCTAGTTTTGATTGCCTACACACCACAATATTTCTAACTGTTTTAGACTTTCCGATGATCTATATAAGAAATCAACTCACTTTCTGCTGGAGCTTTTACAAAATGCAGACGACAATTCGTATCAGGTTTCTAGCCCGACTATGAACATGACATTCAAAGCGCACACTTTTCGCATTGATTGCAATGAGGTTGGCTTCAGCAAGAAAAATGTCGAGGCTATCTGCAGCATCGGAAAAAGCTCGAAAGGCACTCAGAAGACCGCTTGTATTGGGGAGAAAGGTATTGGGGAGAAAGATATTGGCTTCAAGTCGGTCTTCAAGGTAGCCGATACGGTATGGATTAGTTCTGGCCCTTACTCTTTCAAGTTTGATAGGAACGAGGCACTCGGGATGATCACTCCCCTCTGGGAAGAGTTCCCTAGCGACGTTTTACCCGAGTTTACTTCCATTCTCCTTCAGCTATCACCAGACTGCGACGTTCAAGCCCTGGTCCAGGAAATGAAGACGTTTGACATGAAACTCATGCTTTTCCTCAAAAACATCGAAGAAATCAACATCAAAATTCACGATCAGGAGGGGACTGCTTGGATCACAAGGCTATCCCATAAGCATACCTGGAAGACCAAGTTGGCAAGCCAGCCTTTGACCAGTGGAGAGAAGGAACCTCGGATCACAATGCTCAAACAGAACAATATCTCCACGCCATACACGCTTTTCCGTCACCCGGTGCTACAGCTTCCGAGTGAAGTAAAACGTGTGGGAATCACGCAGTCAGACATTCTCCTGGCTTTCCCGTCCAATCCCGTGGACGAGGTGCGTGGAGAGTCTCATAATGTATATGCGTTTCTTCCGATTCGTGACTTCGGGCTCAAGGTAAGTCCAACTTTATACAATGAGGTATTTACCTAATCCCTGGCTCACTTCGGCATAGTTCATATTGCAAGCCGATTTCATCCTTACAGCCAACCGGGAAGACATTGACTCGTTCAGTGCCTGGAATGCAACCTTACTGGATCATGTACCTCATGCGTTACTCAGCGCGATAAACAATTTTAATTCTACCGAACTTCGATACTCCTGGCTTCAATATCTTCTTCTCAATACCAATATCGGAGACTTCTTTCAAGAACTTCCCGCCAGAATGCGAGATGTTGTGTCCCAACAACCTGTTCTGGAATCACTCAACGGGGAATTCAAGAAGCCTTCGGAGCTGATTCTGATTCCAGAGGAACTCGCGGATGACAACCGCGAGCCTCTGATCCCTTCAACCAATGAGTGCAACTACTTGTCACACAAGTATCCTTCGGAGGACATGGATGATTTGAAGTGGTTGGGTGTTCAAATTATTTCCGAGGAGATATTTCTGAACCACCTCTGCGATTTCGTTTCAAACCAACCCGGCACGTTCCAGAAAATGCCTCACAAATGGCATTCCCGGCTATCAACAATTTTAGGGATCATGATCCTTAAAAATGATGACTTCAAGTCGATTATCGGGGGATTGCAAATTGTACCACTGAGAAACGGCGAATGGATTTCGGCAAGCAGAGGATCCTTAACATTCTCACTCAAATCCGGAAATTCGATGATACCAAAGGGGATTGAAGTGTTCGAGGTTCATGCAGACGCTGAGAGGGATTCTCATCGACGAAACTTTCTCACAATCTTAGGCGCGAGAAAGCCCGATCCTGCTGGAATTTGTGATTTCATTTTCCAGACACACATTTCTGAGGAGTTCCGGCCGGAAAACCTTGACAACGCTGACTTGATATCGCACATTGAATTTCTATACCGAGCAGGTTGGAAAGACTCTGGTGCGCACTTGTGGTTCGTGGCAAAAAATGGCTCCCATCACCGCGGTTCTGAAATGTACGTTGACTCCGAAGTTCCCTACTCCGCCAGCATCATGTTTAAGGAACAGAGACAATCGTTTCCCTTTCTACACGGAGACTACTGGAATCAAAGCCGTTCGCCTGATGACCTGCGGGAATGGCTGGTGCGACGGCTTGGGGTCGCAGTGATTCCTCGACTGGTCGTGGAAGGAAAGGCTAAGGAGCCATCATTCACTATGTCAAAAGACTTTGAATTTGTTATTCACAACCATACTTCTTCCGAGGCACTACTGCTTCTCAAACAGCATTGGAAGTACTACTCAAAATGGATTGTGGATGGAAGCTCGGAAGCGCAAAATGATGCAAAGAAACTCACCCCTTGGCAACAATCGCAGAAGAAACTCAGGGAAAAGCTGTCTTCCATCAAAGTGGCATGTCGTGCCGGGTGCACAGCGCGACTTGGCCAGACGTTTCTGCCTCGTCGCCAACTGCTCCGCTGTGTTTCGGGACCAACGCCAGCACCGGAGAACATGTCGAGACTCCTCGCTGGTGTTATGACTACACTGTTTTCCAAGCCAAATTCATCCCCGATAACACGCCTCGCCACCAAATCAATAAACGAAGAGGGTTTCGTCGAAGAATCATGGTCGATGGGAATCAATTTCCGAATCTTCTCGATATTCCAGATGTTGAGAACTCAGATTGGAATTTTCTAGGCCATTCTGGCGTTGTCACGAATCCAGGAGTAGAAGACCTCATTAATCATCTCCACCACTTGAGTACCACCCAGGCAAGTACGGAGTATGTGTCTGAAATCTATAATGAGATTCAGGCCTATCATAGTGACACCAGTTTGGGATTGATAAGGTACGCACTGGATTGTCCTTGGTCTGCTGCTGATACGGAGTAGCTGACGTGGATATAGGCGGTCATTCAAGGAGACGAAGCTCATTCATGTGGATCGAGAAACTGGAGACAGCTGGATTGACCCTGAGACCTGTGTCTGGACGGGTCCAGACTGCCTTCGAAGAATCCCATGTCTACAAAAGCATTACCCGAAATTGAGGAACTTCTTTTGTGATACCCTGGGGCTCCGAGATGCAAATTTAGAGACTTTTCTAGCAGAAGCCCGTCTTATCGAAGGAACAGATCCTCTGAAACACATACGAGAGGTCTTCCTGGCTATCGGCATCTTTCTGAAAGATGAGAAGACAACAACCACTGTGGATTTTCAACTCGTTGAACACACAATATTCCCGGTTTTGACGGGAATCTTCGATTCAAATGTTGTTACTCTTCGAAATGCTCTGGCCAATGACGAAGGGTACATAGCGGACCGACACAATTTGGCGCAGAGTTTCAAAGGAAGTCTCGACCTCCTCGCATTCGACCTCGAGACCGTTGAAAAAATCAAGCCATTGATCAACAAGCTAGAACTTGAGGACCGGCTGTTATCCAAGGCGGCCGAATCATGGACGACTGCTGAGGGCAGAATAAAGCCTGATGACCAGTATACGGCTTATCTTCGTGGAAAGGCTCGATTTATTGCTTGGTAAGTAGTCTCGATTGCTTCTACATCGGTTGCTCCCCTCACACCTAATTTCCACATTGTCATCGAAGTCCGTCTTACTGTGTTTTCACCAAAAGACTAGACTTGAACAGTGGGCCCAACAAAAATTTGTCAATGACGGTCTATAACATATCAAGCTAACCAACTCTTAGTTTGATACCCGATAGCAACCCAAACAAGAAGCAACTTGTAAAGAACCTCCACCATATTATGGTGCATCGATCCGAGACTGTGACTATCCATTGGAGCATACCCTCGCGTGACGGTCGTCCAACAATTCAGGGTCGGCCGGAGTCTGGTACAGTATCTTGGACACTGGAAGGCGAGGATCTGAAGCTATACTTCGCTTCGACCGATGAAGACGCAGAACTGCTTCCCCTTGACTTGGCTCAGGTACTATCTGAGTTTTGCAAAATCACAGATGCTGAACAAATGATGCTTCTAGCATACATTTTGACTCAAAGGGACGTCGGTCGCATCTCAAAGCTTCTCAGAAAACACGGTATACACTCGGAGGCTGAGTGGAATTCAATGGAGCTAGTACCATTCCCATCCCAGTTTCCGGATGAAATGGGGAACGTAAGAGACTGTTCTTACTTCCCAACCCACAGGAATTTCAACTCGATGAGCAATGGTCTCTTCTCGTGGTCCACACCTAGACTTTTATTCTCCACAATGGATGAGGAAACAATATTTATAGGAGAACTATATGTAAGATTTGTGTCAGCTCTACCTTTGAACGGTCCGTATTGACGTATGCAAGGTGTCCAAGCTCTTGGAGACTGTTCTTTCCACATCTTATTCACCCAATATTCATTAGACAAGCCCTCGGAGAACAACGGCTGGTCACAGACCATTCGAAAGAGCTTGGAAAGATCTCAACAGTTCAACCTTCACAATCCGGGATGGAAATGACTTGCTCATTGACTTTCTCGCCCGCCGTGGACATCAACTTGGCCCAGTGGCCAAGAACCCTCTGATCCATATGGAAGTTTGCGTCTCTACAGGAGACCTTCACTCGGCATTCGAACTGGATTTCCACCAGGCAAATAAGGTCAGTGTTTGCTGTAAAACAAAACCCAGAAACACAATGGCATTGACTCTGACTCTGTATCAGGCCAAAATGCTTACCTCCCAAGAGAATCGTACCCTCTCGACCGAGATTTTTATTCTGGTTCGGGTATATGACGTCTATCTTCGTCCTGGAATTGCCTGGTTTATTGACCCTTGGAGATTGCACGTCAATGGCTCGTTGTCTCTTGAAATAGACGGCGGATATCATGCTCGACTATTTAAGAATGCGCCAGCGATTTTCCCACATGAAGGGATAAATGAAGACCGTGCAGAGAAAAGAGCGGGTCTCTACAACTACGAACCACTCAAGAACCCTAGAGAGATACGAGTGCTCAAGATTTGGCCCGGAAAAGGCAACTCTGCCCTTGAAGGCTCCATTCGTCATATTTCGCTCGATTCCAAAGTCCAATTCTGGGCAATATCCTACGTATGGGGTGCTGCCCCTACGTCAGTGGCTCTATTCACTTTGAAAACGCCAGAGGGCATCATTCCAATCACTGCGTCGCTGCATTTTGCCTTGAAGTGCTTCAGAGAAAGGTATTCATCAATGTACTTCTGGGCTGATGCCGTCTGCATAAACCAAGCCGACACACTCGAAAAGAAGATTCAGATACGGCTTTTGCAGACCATATTTCAGTCAGCGGAACGAGTTATGGCCTGGGTTGGAAACGAGGGAGACAATTCTCACCATGCTATCGAAACACTTGCGCAGATTCGTTCAAGGTCCGTCGATTCAAATTCAAACTGTGTTCCTCAAATTCTGGCGCAGTTGCCAATCACTGCCAACAGCAATCATTCTCATAGGCCAGCCAACGATATCTGGGTAGATATTGATACGCTGTTACAGCGAAACTGGTTTCGGCGCGTTTGGATAGTCCAGGAATTGGTTCTCCCTTCAAAAATCCTCGTTGTGTGCGGACGGTCAGAACTCGATTGGGACTACTTTTACGAAGCGCTCACAATATGTGAAGACTGGCTAAATCAAAGACTGGACTGCAAATCCCGTGGAGTCCGCATTCTCCAATACGCTGGCCCCGCGCTCGCTCTCGGGTTGACCCGACGAAAACTAAGAGAGGAGAGCCGGAAGTACGGTTTTCTTGAATTGCTTGAGTCTTTCTCATACACAAAAAGCAACGCTTGAGCGTGATAAACTTTTTGCACTGTTGGGGCTCGCATTTGACACAGCGGATACCCAATTCGACCCTGATTATGACTCTTCAATGGAAGACATAATTCGACGATATGCCAGAGGATTTGTCCAGAAGGGACAAGTTATGGAACTTTTATACCATGCAGGGAAGTCCAAGTCTTACCCATTTTGTTCCTGGATCCCCTTTTGGACTCGGGAGGAGTACCCTCAGTCCATTTCGAGATGGGCAGCTGCGAATGGGACCTTCTTTGCCGGAAGACGCATACCACCGGACGTTCATCTCGGCGGCAGAGACCTCTCAACACTCAGAATCAAGGGCTTTATTGTGGATAAGATTGTCAGCAAAAGCAATTTTCGGATAGGCACGAGCTACAGTGTCACATTTGGCACGGCGATGGTCGATATCCGCAGCTTGATTAGTTGCCTAAAGGACTATCCGACCGGTGAGACTCTTGAGGACTTGATGCTGAAGTTGCCAATCGGGAACGCCAAAAGACCACACCTAGATTCCACGATCGATCGTCTAGAATCCAACAGAGCTTTCATGAAGCCAGATGAGGACTGGCCAAAGGACCTGCACGAGGAAATACTCTCGGTCAAGCTGGATCAGGACTCCTCCAAGTTCGATGAAAAGCCCCCTGGAGCCCAAGAGATGATTTCGAAGTACTGGCAAACGGCTGCCGCCTTTCCAGTCGGTTCTCGAAGGGCGTGTTTTGCTTCACTGCAAGAGGGTATGTTGGAATGGTAGCACATGGTGCAGAGGTAGGAGACGAGATATGCATTTTCCATGGAGGGTTGGTACCATTTCTACTACGTAAACCTTCTGACGAGACAAATGAGTCTCACAATGTGATGGGGGAAGCATATATTCACGGTATCATGTACGGCGAAGCTCTGAGATTCGAAGGAATTCGGGAGCAGGAATTTCACCTTGTGTAGGGCTAGTGAAAACGACATCCATTCTATTTCTGGTATGTGTCATGCAGCGATTCATGGGCAATGACTTTATTATTCGGACGGTTATTCTTTGCCAATGAAGGAGTTATAAACAATGACCATAAGAAAACGCACGAACTACCACTGCCCGGATGTCTGGGGCTCCACCCTGGGGATAATTAGTGATTACATAGGAGTCCAATTTGCAGCGAGAACACGAAACTTTTAAAATAACTACTAAATATATGGGTGGTGATGATTACCTTTGCATACAAATTACGAAGTTCTGATTTTCCGATATAGCTTACTAAGCGAGCGGCGCGTGTAGGAGGGCAGTGCATGGGATAAGTTTGAAGACTGCTGAATTCTGTGTCGAGACTAGCCAGTTATTTGAATCATAGTAAATGCTTGAAGTATAATAGGTGTCCTTAGGGATCTTACTGGAACCGTATACTTGATAGAGAACGTAGGTCTCTCTTCTTTAGTGGATACGACCTCGGGAGCGTTCAATTATCTTAATCACGTGACATCATAATCAGGTTTAGCTTGAGCACATGCGAGGGAGGGCGAGCTTTCAACCTTCTTCCAACCTCTATCGTCACCTTTCCATCTTCCATCTCATATCATATATGCTTCGTACATCTAGTAGTTGATATTTTCAAAGCGTCCAGCATGAAGGCCTCTGCTGCGCATGGACTTACTCTTTGAAGTCTGGCCTTGCGATCCAGAACCACTGAGTCCCTGACGCCTCCACGTTACAGAGCCTCGAGTAACCGGACGAGCGCATGCGTTGACTTCTCGGAATGGATAAAATGTTCAACCAGAGCCTTCAATTCCACAGAGACGGGCGTGTGGGCTTGTCGAGGTGGGGAGCTGCTTCAAGGCTAACCAAATTCGTTTGCAAATTCCGAGAGGAGCTCTTATCGCTATCAACGAAGCTTCACGCCCTTACTCATCGAAATAGCAGAGAGGTGCTTAAATTCCCCCGTCGTAAGATGATTTTAATGGTTAATCCGCGGTAGGCATAGCCATTTAGAGGTCTAGCTCCTAGACATTTTTATTTTCAGTCAGTCGCGTCGCATTCTGAATTGCCCACTTTCTGAAGCTTTAATACCCCTCATGCTGCCCCTCCGTGCTCTGTCATGCTGTCCCATCCTCACTCTCTTTTTCCCAAACTTCACTGAGAACTCACACAATGGCTCTCGATCGACTCAAGCAGGCAGCCGCTCACGTTATGGGCCAAAGCGAACCTCCATACCCGTTTGATCCTCTCTCCGAGACTGAGATTGAGCGAGCTGTTGCTATCATTCGCAAAGGGCACAGTGGACTCTTCTTCAATGCAGTTACATTATGGGAACCGCGCAAGGCGGAGATGATGGCATGGATCAAGGATCCTAAGACGGTTCCTAGGCCGCACAGAGTAGCAGATGTTGTTGCAATTGGAAAAGGAAGCAAGGTCTACGATGGAATTGTGGATTTGACAGAAGGAAAGATCGTGAGCTGGGAGTTGACAGAGGGTGTTCAGCCTTTGGTATGCTATCCCTCTTGCACATGAGGAAATCATCTGACAAGTCAACCAGATCACGATGGAAGATCTTCAAATTGTCGAGACTGTCGTACGAAAAGACCCCAAAGTCATTGAGCAATGCGGCATCATCGGAATTCCCCCAGAGGATATGCACAAAGTTTACTGTGATCGTATGTACACCAGTTTGCTTTCATAGTGAAGTAGTACTAAGTTTCACTCCAGCTTGGACCATTGGCTACGACGAGCGCTTCGGCAACCAGGTCCGACTTCAGCAGGCTCTAATGTACTACCGCCCACATGTCGATGACAGCCAATACAGCTACCCGCTTGACTTCTGCCCCATCTATAATGCTGATACGCAAGAAATCATTCACATCGATGTCCCTCCTGTACGACGACCAATCAATAACGCACCACCAAATAACTACCATGCAGCCGCCATTGAAGCCGAAGGCGGATATCGGACCGACCTGAAGCCTATCAACATAACTCAACCTGAAGGTGTTTCGTTTACAATGGACGGTCGCATCATCAGCTGGCAGAATTGGAAACTCCACATTGGGTTCAACTACCGCGAAGGGATGGTTCTCTCAAACATCACTTTCAACGACAAGGGCAACGAACGACCAGTCTTCTGGCGACTTTCCCTGGCAGAGATGGTTGTGCCATATGGCAATCCAGAACATCCACACCAGAGGAAGCACGCCTTTGACTTGGGCGAGTACGGAGGCGGTTATATGACCAATTCCCTCAGCCTGGGATGTGACTGCAAAGGTGCAATTCACTACATGGATGCTGCTTTCGTCAACCGTGCGGGAGCTGCCACGACGATTAAGAACGCTATCTGTATTCACGAGGAAGATGCTGGTATTCTCTTCAAGCACACCGATTTCCGGGATGACAGCGTGACGATAACGCGAGCACGCAGGCTCATCATCTCTCACGTCTTCACAGCAGCCAACTACGAGTACTGCGTCTACTGGATCTTCCATCAGGACGGCACTGTACAGCTTGAGATTAAGCTCACTGGTATTCTGAACACGTATGCCATGAACCCAGAAGAGGACACCCACGGATGGGGGACCGAAGTCTATCCTGGTGTCAACGCGCACAACCACCAGCATCTCTTCTGCTTGCGAGTAGATCCTAACATCGATGGACCTAACAACACAGTGTTCCAGGTCGATGCTGCACGGGGATCAGGCGAGGTTGGAAGCGCAGAAAACAAATACGGAAACGCCTTCTATGCAAAGAAGACGAGATTCGAAACTCCAGAGCAAGCAATGAGTGACTACAATGGCGCAAGTAGTAGGACATGGGAGATGTGTAACGAGAACAAGTTGAATGAATACAGCCACAAGCCAGTCTCGTACAAGCTAGTAAGCAGGGAGGTGCCAGAGCTTCTTCCCAAGGAGGGAGGTCTAGTGTGGAAGAGGGCTGGTTTCGCACGGCATGCTGTGCATGTTACCAAATGTAAGTCGTTTATATTTTCATTGTCACGAAGATCTGCTAACTGAATTACCAAGATGATGACTCCCAAATCCACCCTGCCGGCCGCCACGTTCCCCAAACTAGCGGCGAGCCCTCGGCTGGTCTCCCCGCCTGGGTTGCTGCGAACCCCAAAGCTAACATCGCCAACACTGATATCGTGCTCTGGCATACATTCGGTATCACCCACTTCCCGTCTCCTGAGGACTTCCCGGTCATGCCGGCCGAGCCGATGACCTTGCTATTGAGGCCGAGGAACTTCTTCACAAGGAATCCGTGCTTGGATGTCCCGCCCAGCTATTGCAGCGTCCCCAGTGGAGTCAAACAGGGTGGTGTACTGGTGGATAAGATTAGTAAGCTGGCATTTGGGGATGAGAAGTCAGGAAACTGCTGCAGGAAGTGATCAGGATTCAAAGCGGCTGTTGAATGTTGAATCAATGATATGGAAATGACTGTATATATGAATTACATCTAGCATGGGAGGGCGGTAAATTGCGACTTCGGAGCTTGTGAGGTGGCCTTTCTAATGGACTCATATTTTCCAATTCAACTGAAGTGAACCTTTGACTGGCTGCGATTGGTGATACGTACAATTGAGAGGTGTCCGTTGATCTGATTGGTCAGTTCTCAATTGCTCTAATGGCAATGCTGCCAGACACTAAAGTGCATTTCTCAAGTTTCTTGTGTGAAGGATGAATAGAGTTGAGAAATTTTGATCCTTGGAAGCAGTAGGTGACGTCTGACGTTTCGCGCGTCCTCCACGCGAAAAACCCTTGACCTTGTGGGTCAAAGCTTTGCACGACCATCACCTTACCTTGGGCTTCACACACTCACCGTCATGCCATAATCGATTCACTTCTCAATCCTCCCTGACCTGTTCACATATTGTCTACGACTAAATCCCAAAGCATGCGAAGACCATTGCAACATTCACCACGACAATGCCCCGCGCCCTTCCGCCAATCGATGGCAAGAATGGCACCAATATCTCCCCATCCCTCGTAGAAAGCGTCGCCGGCTTCAGCGCCGGAGTAGTCTCCTGCCTCACTGTCCACCCCCTTGATTTGTTGAAGAATCGTCTTCAATGTAAGCATCCACTTAAATTTCAGACGGAATCTATTTGACCGCCTTTTAGTAAACACCCAGACAGCGTCTAAGCCGGGCGACTCCCTTCGGATTTTCCACCACGTTATTCGTGATGAGGGCGGTGTTCGAGCGCTATATAGAGGATTGTGGCCAAACATGCTTGGGAACTCGTTGGGATGGGGTTTATACTTTCTGTTCTATCGAAACATGAAGGATCTGATGCAGTCCCGACGAGGACATGGCCAATATCTCTCCTCCGCCGAGTTCTTCACCGCATCAATCATTGCAGGTACTTGCGCTTATGATACTTAGCATAAAGGCAATATTAATGGTCCGTATAGGCCTTTTGACTGGTGCTTGTACCAATCCCATCTGGGTCGTGAAAACCCGCATGCTTGAGCGCGGAGCAAACCACCCTGACGCATATAAAAGCATGTGGGCCGGCATGAAGCACGTGTACGCAAATCGCGGACTCAAGGGTCTCTGGGCCGGTTTCGTGCCCTCCACACTCGGCGTGGCTCATGGCGCTGTCCAATTTGCTATATACGAGAAAATGAAACATCGAGGGGGGGATAAGCGTGGTGGGCAAGATAAGCTGACAAACTGGGACTATATTTACATGAGTGGAGGGTCGAAGTTGTTGGCTGGTGCGATCACATATCCATATCAACCTATTAGAGCTCGGATGCAACAGTATGATGCAGCAAAGGCATATACAGGGTTGTTAGATGTCTTGCGTAAGACCTGGAGGAATGAAGGGTTTTTGGCATTTTACAAGGGGTAAGAACTAGCTTCAATTTCTTTTCTGATCATTCTGGTGATGATAGACTGGCTGCTGATGTTTTCTATAGAGTCATACCTAATACCATCCGGGTTATCCCCACCACCATCGTCACCTTTGTCGTCTACGAGAACACAAAGATATACCTGCCGAAATTTTTCGATGAAGAGATGATCCACGAAGAAGACTGAAGGAATTTGGTCTTATCTCGGTGCTCTCTATGCTTTGTGTCAAGCACACAACTTCTTGGAATTATTATGTTTTGATAAAATGGTGCGTGTGGGCGGCATTTTAGAGGTCTGGTAGGTATCCCGTGGGGTAGATATGGTATAGAACGAGTTTTTGCAGTACTTTTGGCATTTGTTGTCGAATTGAGAAAGGGTACACCAAATCTCATTAACAATATAGATCTTGATAAACCGTGTAGCGCTGTCAGGTAAGGACGTCAATTCATTGGAATTTGAGGAACTTTGGTGACTGGTCTCCTAGTTTCTTGCATTCACTGTAATCGAAGAAGCGTACATCGATGCCTCCCGCCTGCTTCCATGGTAAACAGCTGCACCCTATCACTTCCAACCCATCTTTGGAATGCCTGGCAAAAGGTGTGGCGACATAGGTTACAATCACGATGCCCATGGCCATTCATTCTACACAATAAATCCGACAAAGCTAATAGACGAGCGAGCACGCCTTGGCTACAACAACGAACTGCCTTCTGACTAAGATACAACTGGCTCACCAATTGCGCCGCAATTGATCAGCTCTCCCGGGGTCCGGTATCAGCAACCCGGACTTCTTGTCCTCTGGTCTTGTTTGCTTAAATTACTTCGGCCAGCCATACCTCTAGCCATGTCGCTGCAAGACAGGCTTGGGAAGCTGAAGAGCTACATCGGACGTCCTGTTGATGCATCAGAAACCCTCGCTAATGGATCCAAGGAATCAATACCGGAGTCCCGAGGCCGCTCCAAGTCTCCTGGACCCCGTGCAATAACCGGTTTCGCGGAAGATCTCAGCCCCAATGCTCCACTACGAGATGGAAGTTCGAATCCTAAACTAGAAGCTACTCGTCCCATTGTCCGGCAACTTGTGGTGAATTCGTCAATTCCATCAATGCAGTTAGGCTCAGCACTTCCCAATTTAGTTCTCCTACTACGACGTTATGGACCTTCCGGATTCGCCAGCCCAGTGGTATTAGCATATTCCATTGATGGGAATGCAGAGATGGATAGCGCTCGACTTTTTTCTTCATACTGAGGCGGAATATGGCCTCGAGTTAGTCACGTTGGATTTCATCCGTGATCGATTGCGACTGTGGAAACCATTGATCCACGGGTGTCTAGCCCAACTCGCCGATCACCAGAAGATGGCTTGGACGCGACTTGCAACTTTTATGTATACTGCGAAACAGCAGCACTTGACCGAAGCCCAAAACGTTGGAAATGGTACAAGCGAAGCTGCAAAAGATGAAATGGCTTGTGACATCGCTCAAGCCTGGTCTTGAGACTTGTTCCCAGAATGGAAGCTTCAAATCGTGGACATATTGGGAGATTTCCTGGATGTGGTTATTCACCTCCGCATCTCATTGATTGGGGAAGGGATCCGCATGTTGACTGGACGGACTGAAGACGAAAAACCGCAGCTAGGGTTCCTATTCGAAGCCATACAGCAGGAACGACAGATTCCTTTGATTCGATACGGCATATATCATGACCCATGGATCTGACCTTAACACCCTCATCTGCCTCCACTGGCGGCCATGCACCGATTTTAGTAGAAATTTTGTTGAACAACTACCAGATCGAGCGTTCTTATAGCACCGGTAGCCTCAAAGCTAGGAATCGGTTTCTGCGTGCCCAGAACTTCCGGTACTCAACTGATAATGACAAGCTAAAGGATGCGAATGAGAAGTTGGCTAAGAAGGTTGGAACTATTGGCAGCGTTCAATCAAAGCTGTATCACAAACCAGCGAGGACGCCGCTAACACCTGCGGATTTACCTCGCCAGGTGAAGGAATGCCGGATGGTGGTTATAGTCCTGTCACACTGGATAGTTTCCAACCTTTTGTTCCTCTAGGAGTGCTTCAAGCGCCAAGTTGCGATAGGCTCCAGCTGGGCCAATGTCCAAATCCACCGAGTCAGTTGAGGCGTAGGTTGGTAGTTGAGAAGAAGGGCACGTTCACACATGGTTCCTTTGGCATTCGCGAATTAAACCCTAGACTTTATGAGGATACCACTCCCTTTGACACTCCCAGCCCAATTCCTCGCAGGCGTCCTGTGTTCTCTGTCCATTTCTATTCCACAAGTCATATCGAGAAACTCGCAAAAGAGTACTATGGCAGTGACACGTTTAGCCATAGGCTACTTCCGAAACTTCCGTTAAATTACGAATCCATTGGCAGCCTAACACCGCAAACTGTGCCAGTGGATGGAGTAGGCCTCCCACACTGCAACTTGCACATGGATCTAGTATCTGCAACAAGACTTCATCAATCTTTGCTTCCTGCTACTCCAATTTAACCAGTGACTGGACGAGACCTTCCCCGCTCTCACTCTACTATGGATTGAGCGTCTTCGGCAGGAATGACCTGTCCGGCGCCCCTTTCCACTAATCTCGCCTTTCTAATGGAATCATACATCGATTCCAACTAGATCACGACATCTCGCTCCATATCGGACGACAGCAATAGGTCTAGGAGATCGAAAGCATCATCAAACGAACCGGGGCCGCATAGTTCTATTGCTGAATATGGAGCTCGTCATATCAATATTAGTGAGGTTCGGTTGCCGGTTAGGCCGTATACGAAGACTTCGTTTGTCCGAGCGCCGATGAATGTTGCGAGGGCAATAAATAAGCTAGTTAGGCGGCAGACCTTGAGAGGATCCAGGAGTGAGGAAGTGGCAAACGGAAAGGAGCATAGGCGGAATTCGAGCACAAGCAGTGCGCTTGAGGTGGTGACGAAGAAGGATGAGCAGGAGGGGAAGGGTTTGTCCAAGAATTTCTGAGAGGACCAGCTAGGGAGTGGATTGGTATGTTATCATTCCTCCTTTTGTCGCTTTCCCTTAAATCACAATTACAGCAGTGCTTTGCCCCTCCGATATCCCCTTACAGTACAACACCTTCCTCTTGTGCTAGGATGTCAATATGGGGAGATCCAGCACTTCCCAGAGGTTCTAAACAAAATTGGCAATCGCCTACGTCTAGTCACTTTCCGTTCTACCGCAACTCTGACTCAAGCCATTACCCATACAATGGAGAACTTTCGGCATAAGCTAAATACGACCACCACATCTCAAGATATTGCTCTGTAGGATGCAATCGCTCTTGCTAATGATCAATTGATGGAGTATGCCCAGAAGTTCCCAAATGCGAAGAAGCGAATCCTCTGTCTGTCGGATGGTGAGGATACAAAGTCCAGGCAGCGAGTCCACGACATCTCCATCAAGCTGATGCAACACAATATACTTTTTGACTCGTTCTGCCTAGCTGAGGAGGACGACGAGGACCTCCAAACTCTTTCGTACCTTACAGACGGCTACAAGCTCCAATCTAGCACTATGGAGCAGGCCACGGCGATATGCGAATTGGAACCAGTGCTGTACCAGGTGGAACGCCCAGAGCTCGTTCTTCCAAAAGCCGCCTTGTGTCATATTAATCATCCATGGAATCGGTTCTATGGTACGAAGAGATACATCGATGTGAACTACGTCAGTAAGGATGTCTTCCCTAAACGCAAAGAACACCCTGGGCTTTCCGGAATCGTTTGTCGAACTTAACCAATTTGCTGGCCGCTTCAATATAGCCAATAGAACCGACAATAACTTGCGTCTGGCGAGAATTCATTCCGATGTTCACAATTCGAGCGTTAAAATCCACCCACACTATGATGTTTATATCTGTGAGCCGAACTTTGGCCTCTGGAAGATCGTCATGCAAGGCCCGCCAGAAAGTGCATACGCCAATGGTACCTTCTTGCTATATCCCGATATGGGCGACGACTACCTAGCCTTTCCTCTGAAGGGTAGATTCGTGACCCCGATCTACCATCCAAACATCAATCACCACCGCAGAATCTGTCACTCAATTCTCGATCGCAACTGGACGGTGGATACCACGAACGAGGATGTGATCGATACGGTAGTTCCGGAGTTCAGTGATCCAATGTAGGTTTTCTGACTTCCTTTTCCGTTGAATCAGCTAACGTCATGCAGCAACGCCGTTGTGACGCCGGGTTTCATTGGGACGAGGTGCAATTCAAAGATGAGGTTAGCAAGCACATAGCTAAGCAAGCTACCAAGAATAGGGCTCAGTGGAAGAAGGATATTGTGAGATGTAGATGGAAGAGGATTTGTCGAGAATGATAACATGGATCGGGTGATATGGAGATCCAGAATGACCGTGGTGACGTGGATCGGGAATATGGGTCCTAATCAAAGATGTATGGATAAATAGCGGTGATAGTATTAACCACCTACCTTTGTAGATGGTCTACAAGGTGTTTCAGTTCAGATATCAAAGCATAATTTATGTCTTCACCCTTAGGTCCACCGACATCCCGTATGAATCTATGATGCTTCTGCCTGGCTACTACAGTTTGGCCGTATGAAGCTTTTTTACAGTCCATGAACAACAGGATACTAACTGCTAAGGTGGTCAGAAACGTGGTGAGCATGCCGGGAGGTGCCTGCATAATAGGCAATTGTGCATTGGTTCAATCACGTGTAGCATGGTAAAGATACAAGCACGAGTGTGCTCTTCTGGTGATGAATTTGAAACGTTTAGGCTTTAACATGTATGCGTACTATTTCCATCTTTGCTCTTTTCGATTGTGAGACGAAGGAGCACTATTACGTCACGTGGCCTGGTCTTATCGATAGCGTCGGAGTCCAATTTCTTTGCGAAGGTGTCCATATCTCAAACAAGGTCCGACCACACGCTCCACAACCAAACATCCTCGAGCCTCTCTACAACACAGCCGCAAGAGGCGCCTCATATACACAAATTTCTATTCCACACGACATCCACAAAATCGATAGGCACGAGCAATGGAATCCCCTGACACATTTACGCTCCTCCCCCTCCACCTCAATCCACAAAGCAAAGCTATTTCCTCCACCGGCACCACGAATAATGCACTCGCAACTGAACTCGCCGCGCTGAATACGCTCCACCGCTCCCTCCTCTCCGTCGACACTCCCACGGGCACACCACCACCGCCAGTTCCCGTAAACCCAAAGCGGTCCGCGCAAATCAACAAGCTCCGCGAATCCGGAAACAACGAGTTCCGCAAGAACAATTACGCGAACGCAATACGCATGTACAGTCTCGCAATCGAAATGGCGCTTGGAAGACCAGCATGGGAGCCGTCAGGTTTGGTTAGGGAGGAAGTGTCGGGATTGTTGAGTAATAGGGCACAGGCGAATATGGCGTTGCAGAACTGGGCGGAGGGTGCGGTGGACGCGGAGGCTAGTGTGGAGATGAAGAAGGTAGGGAATGCGAAGGGGTGGTGGAGGCGCGGCAAGTGTCTCTTGGAGATGGGACGGTATGAGGAGGCGGATGCTTGGGTTAAGCAGGCGTTGGAGTTTGAGGCGACGGAACAGGATCTTGTGCAGTTGAAGGAGGAAATCGAGAAGAAGAAGGATAGGTAGAGAGGGGATGATAGGGTTGAGGTTGGGTTCACGGGAGTGATGTGATTGTGTGCATTGCGAGGCGTTTGGGAGGGTCCTTTATGGTTGTCTCCTTTGATCTCTTGGGGTATTGACGGGTATTCGAACTTTTGCCCAGAGGTGGGTAGAGTGCGAGACTTGGTTCAGTGCAGAATGAAGATACCACTACGAATAGTACACAACCGATCCATCCAGTATCTTCTCCCCCATAAATTTAGAACCATTAAATGTAATACTGTCACTCTTTGCACAGAGAACGATGGTATGGAAGGAGAACTAGTCATTCGGAAGAGGAATGGTGTCTCAGTTCGGCCTTCCCTAAATGCCGACCATTTCAAGGTCCACGGCTCCTTTTGAACATTTGCAGTGGCTAGAATGTGGCACTCGTTCCAGAGCGATCCACATCCAGCAGGTCTTTTTCACTCTCACCCCTCTTTCAATTCCAGACCTGAACGCAACGGAGGTCTATCATGCTACCCACGAGTTGAATGCGAATAGACCATGGTTTCCTTGTCCCCAGTTTCAAATCTTTCCCTCAGAACCGCAATCTCGATCGTGTCACTCCTTCCATTCTTCCTTATTCCTAACATCCTACCTCATCTTACCTCAACACATTTACCTTACCACGGCATATGGTTGAAGAGTATCCGGCCCCATCCATACCGATCCTCTCAAATAAAGATGCCAAAAGGAAAAATACAACGTCCGTAAGATCCAATCGCTGAATTTAACACGGCCAGATCCTGTTTCCTGGTGCGGATGCCGTTGCCACGCGATGAAGCAGCATCGTAATGTTCGTTCTTGGGGTCAGAAATAAGGATCGAGTACGGATTGATAGACGCCGGATAGGATCCCTAGCTTCAGCGCTGCATCTTCGCATCTATGGAGTGGGTGGTTTTCTGGGCTCGAACACATATGGTTTAGTGACTAATTTCAATATAGATATTTCGTGAACTTATTACTCTCTGTCCTGCCTTTTTAAATTTTCATATGTTACGATGTCGCATCTTTTGATGTGTATGCTTCTCGCAGTTTCTTGAAGAACCTTCCGATACCGAATGCCTCCGCAGCCCACCTTGATCCCACCTTGACCGCTCTTTAAATATCTATCCGCCTCTCTGCAAATCTTTTCGCTACTCCTCCTACCACCATCAAACCCCTTTCCCTTTTATCCCAAACGGCTTCCTGACTGAAGATAGCATGCAATCTACATGCTCTTTTCTGATACCGAAGCCAAGATCGAGCCAACTTCATCCATGAAATTATGGGTCCTCCCGGGGAAATCTTCCATATCCTATAACTCTCGAACATCCAGTCAAGCAGGGCCGTTATTTACTCAGATCGAAGCTCCGGACTACATCTAGCGAGAAGGAAGTGGAGATTGAGATCATCGTGGATGATGGACGCCAGATGAGATCCCCGACTTTAGCGCTGCTTCGCATTTATGGAGTGGGTGGTTATCTGTGCTCGCACATGCTTCGGTATCTTTTTGATAATGTGAACTATGCTTTCAGTCAGTGTAATAGAGAAGTCATATTCGTTTGGGGTGGCTCACCGTGGGATGCTTTAATGCAGATAAATTAGGGTTGGAAAAGAGTGAGAATATGGAGACAAGATTGAGTCTCAACTTATAGCCAGCAGTTGCATCTGGTATCATGTGATCTTCTCTTCTTCGCTGAAAGCCCTGTAGGATTTGAGACAGATATTACCTATGGTGCATAGTATGGGAGCCGAGGACGTCTCCGTCAAAGGTTAAATTGCAGTGTAGTTCATTATGAGCCTCCCAGAGAGGCCCGTACAAGACCTCTCCGTCAAGACTAAATTGCAGTGCAGTGATTTGACACCTCACTCGTGAAAAGAAAACCTCCTCGAATGATAAAGGATTCCTTTTCTTTCGATTTTCTTTCTCAGGACGTTGAAATTAGCAGTACGAGTCAAGTTAGACGCCTACACGGATCCTCCAAATTGCGTGGATTGGGAGTGGATGTTGCGGGTGCCATACTGGAAGCTTCAAACCATTCTTTTGATGCTTCAATTTCAGCAACTTGATTATCTCTGTTGGATGTGTGGTATGGTACCATTTTCACATCTTCTCATCTCCATCCCACTACCATTTCATACAATATCAAACCCCTCCATCTTTCTCCCTCTTCTCAACCTCATCAGCCTCTCCCTCCTTCCCCAAGACCTCCCTAACCAACGGCCACAGCACCCTATCCCAAACTTCGTACCCCCTCTCGTCCAAATGCACATGATCGGCCAACATCTCCTTCCCCACCTTCCCCCTCGCCTCCACCCAAACCACTCTTTTCACATCTCCACTCTCCACTAACCCCCTATTCACATCCTCAACCACCGTCTTCAATATCTTATTACTTTCCTCCAAAACCTCATCCCTCACATCCTTCCTCCGAAACATGTCACAAGCTAGAATTTTACTAGATGGTGCGATGCGCAAGCATGTTTCGAGAACTAGGCGGTAGGAATCGCAGTCTGAGGACTTGAAAGGGCGTTTTGGGTGTAAATTATTTGTTCCGGATGCTAGGACCCAGAATTTGATGTTTTTGCATTGGTACAGAATATCGTACATCCCTAAACTCAGCCGGTAGAGCACGTTCTCGGTTGTGTCGCCGCCGCATCCTGCGTTGAATGCTGTTTGCAACTTCCCGAGGTGGGTTGAGGAACCGGTCGTTTTTAGGCGCTCGAGCATGGAGTTTCCTAGGTAGACTACGGATATGGGGGATTTGTTGATGACATGAGGGCGAGGTGTGAAGGGGTCATCGTTAGGGCTTGGTAAGGGGGGGGGGGGGGGGGGGGGAACGTCGAGGTTGAGACCGAGGCGCGAGTTTAGCTCTGGGAGGCGGATGGCGTGGTACGTTTGGTGTGAGCGTTCTTTGAATTTTGCGGATGCTTTGATTTGGGAGAGAAAGTCGGAATCGGATATCGTGAGAAAGGAGGGTGGTGGGTTTGAGGGAGCCATTTACATGAATTTTGGAAGCTGAGAAGGATAAAAGAAAGTTGATGCTTTTCGTAGTGTTTCAGCTTTCTGGAAAATAGGACGATGAGAATTTATGAGATTGGGTTTAAGATTGTACTCTAGATCGGCTGGAAACAAGGAAAGAGGAGTCATTGCTGTATGACGCTAGGGGTTAGCCTTGGGAGAGTTTCTGGTTAGTAAATCGGTGTCTGGTGAAGGGAACTATAAGGCGTATGTACGAGGCTGTGAAAAAAAGGCGGTTAGGCAGAGTACTTTCAACACTTTTCCGGCCAGCTGTGGCAAAGCATACCGGGGACTTTTAAATTCCAGTCGAATCTGAAATCCTCCTATCTAGATATCTAGATCTAGTTTTATGAAGCTTTCCTGTGGTCAACAATACAGACAAAGTAAGGCCAGAATGAGTACGTTTTAGTTTGTAGTGTGTCCATGTTCTATCACATCGGAAATTCGAAATGGTGAAATGGCTGTGCAGTCTTGGCAGTGGCTAGGTCAGTGCTGTGACAAGTCACTTCACTCAAGAACTATCTCGATGCTGGCAACTGCGACTGCCAAAGGAAAATCATGTGCATGCGGTTGTGGGTTGACGAAAGGCGAGAAAAATCAACACACCAGCAGTACTCGTAAAAGCAAGTGTTTGTTAGGAGGCGCAATTCAATGGAATCTATCTAAATATACAATTAGCCGCACAGAATTTTTTTTTGAACCTGACTTCTAGTACTGAACTACTGGGACCATGCAATACCCTTCACAAGCCTCCAACCCCCAATCCTCCGTATCGTTCCATGACTCCCAAACACACCAATTCCCCTCTACTCATCCTTAACACCTCCACGGCCGGCCCTCTCGGCGGCCTCGATGCTCTTCTTGTCTGTCTTGATCTCACCACCCTGCATGGCACCCATCAGACCACCAGCCTGCTTCCACGGCCTCTGCAAATCTCCGGTAGCCGGGTGTCCCAACAAATGGATCTTGACCAAGTTGCCCTCGAAGGCGCCCTTGAGCGGAATGATGGATTGGATGAGGAGCGGATTGGTGTACTTGAAGTAGAAGTGCATCACGCACATCATTCCGACGCCCATGAGCTGGGCTTTGACGAGCGCCTTGAGTTGCTGGAGATCGTAGGCTTTGACGGTCGTGGCAACAAAATTGGGTTCCCCGCCGGAGCCCATGGGGGCGGGCTCGACATATTTGACGACGGTCATGTCTAGAAGGACACGTTATTTGCCTGGCCCGACTCCTTCAAGTGCGCAGTCGCCCGTGATCAACGGAAAGGGTGCGATAGACAGGATCTTACCATTTTTCTTGTTTATCTGCGTATTCACGTAGTAGTAGATGCCGGCGATGACGAGGTTGGAGAAGACGTAGAGCGCCCGCACAGCATTCAGCACGTTCGGGTCGTCAAACGGTATTCTCTTGGAGATTTGCATGAAACCCCTGCGCAAATATTAGTCGCGGCTCATATATAGGGTCGTGAAGACGGTGACAGACAAGATAATGATAAGGTTCGTCCTGAAAAGCACAATTGTTAGCATACTGTGTGCTGTCATAACTTTCGCGGAAGCCTGGGGCTACTTACACTTGAGGGTTGAGCGCCATGGTGGATTGTCTCACTGGAATGGGCCTGTGAGGATGAGTTTTTGGCGTCGCGACTGTATCTTATAGCGAAAAGAAGAGGTAGTAGGCGCAGGCTAGGTGTGAAAGAGAGTTTGGTCTCAGTCGGTGATGGACTTTTGAAGTGGGCAAGGTTCTTGGCTCGGCGTTTTGAAAAAGGCCACATTCCAAGCCAAGGTATCGGCCGGTGCTAACCCGATTTCGACATTCACTCTAAACCAGTCCAGCTGCTTCTGTGAAACACAGTACGAATATCGATTTCATGTGATATCATTTGAAAATTCTAAGGTCAAGTACAGATGTAACGCAGGGAATGGGGTTGGGACAGGAGAAATTGGAAATGAGCACGGAGTATGCCTCCTGACTCGTCCCTAGAATATTTATGTGCTCAAGGAGAGGGATGAAGATTGTTTATGGATCACCCGCTTAGCGGAGGTGGGATGAAGCCTACTTCTGCGTATCTAACCAAGGCTGACTCGTGTCTAGGGCAGATTTGACATTTTTGGGTGCGCCTTCTTCTCCTCGCACGAACTGCCCCAGTTCCGGCCCAGCCTCCGGCGCCATATCCCATATTAACACTACAAGGATGCATCTCCCTAACCTCGATCAATTCGAAGAACCACGATAGCTTCGTGTCTCTCAATCATTTATAGTCCTTCAGTTTATCTCCCTCGAAGTTCTTGATAAATTCTCTTCCGACATCTCTGTCTCCAACTCTACCCATAGAACTCCTATTCCCGCTATTTTGAGTTCCTAGCGCTGCTGATGGAATGTCCTTCTAGCTCGGGAACATAGTCATATTGCGAAAGCTCCACTGGCGGCTGTTCCAGCTCCCCAAAATTTTGTTCAGGCAACATTTCTTCCGGTTGCTCTAAGATTTGGGTTTCTGTGGCCGCATCTGAATCAGCTTTACGACTTGGTTTTGGAGCTCGACGTCGAAGATAGAAGATTATGACAATCGATATACAAATGAGACCTATACAGCCGACGCTGCCGCCGATAATAGCGCCAATTCTGGACGATGATTTGGTGGGTTCCGCTACCACTGTGGAAGTAGGGACTGAAGACTGAGCCGTGGAGCTCGGCTCAGTAATGGAAGGGGTAATTTGAGGCGCCGCAGGACTTGTTGAGACAGTAGATGGTGGAGTGACTGTGAGGGCTGCAAAGTAAGTCGCCCTACCAGCAACTGTATGGCATTGATAATTTGTATAACTCTGATCTGGGCCCGCGACGAGCAGATCGACGAAGCAAAAGGGTTTTGTGCCCATACTGTATAATTTGTCTATCAGAGGATAATTGGTCTTCAGGGATCGGACAATCTTACCAAGTGAGCACATTGGAGGCACCAGACTCCCCACAACCGTCTGAACAATGGTCGTCGGAGCATGAGCGAGGTATGTTACAATCTGAGACAGCAGTGACTGTATTGGGGCAATATCCCCAGTATCCAGCCTTGGCATCGACACGACAATTGAAGCCCGGAGGAGCTTTTCTCCCCAAATTTGGGTCTCCGTTGTGGTAGCCGCATATTGAAAGGCTTTCGGTCTGGATAGAATCATCACGACGTAGGCGATTCTTCTGACGTACGGATGCAGGAAACACATCGCTAGTACCCGAGTCGGACATTATGTGAAATTGATATTGTGAAAGAGGGTTCGGGCTTGCTAGAATGCATGCTTGAAAATTGATAAGTAAAAGGAACGGCAAGAAAAGAAACGTCATTGAGGCTTGCAGAAAGTGCAACAAGAGATGTATCGCGGAAAGAGGTACATCGAGGGCTGAACTGTTCTTAATGAGAAAGGTCTGCAGCCCCCACGTATAAGAAGAACCTCATTTTGCTGTGCCGCAGAGGGCGCGAATCCTTCTCCGTTTACCTTCAACCGGCTTCTTGTGCCTCTGGCTGCATTATGAAACGATATAACGATGCCAATAGGCATCAGATTTATGGATGGATTTGAGATGACTCGCGCTGAATGTCGGTGAATTGAAGAGACTGGGAGTACATGTGCGGAAGCGAATATAAATGATTAGTCAGTCTCCATTTTGGGTTAGACCAATAACGAGTTTCGTCCTTCAATTCGCATCACAACTTTTGCAACCTGCACAACAACTACCACTATTTTGTTTCAGTGAACAAGAGCGTGAATCCTTCAGAATGATGCATTATTTACCTTTTGTCCTCCTTCTATAAAGCTAGCGTACTCGAGGATAGGTCTCTTTATCATTATACCTCATACAGGAATCATAGCAACATTGAAAAGGGAAAACGTTCTTGTCGGCATTCAAATCTTGTCGCATTTTGAATAATGGCTGACAGGCCAATGACACTGCGTCTTTCTTCTCTTACGCACCGGGAACTTGGGCTAAGCCGCTCATATGCGGCACAGAAAATCATCACAATCCGGAGTCTTGCTTCAGTCTATTCACAACCATCTATGTTTCATGTATCTCCCATCAAGTTCTCATAACCCCCATGTTGATCAGCTTCATATCCCGCTAATCCCCATCATCAACATTTCCGATGGCTAGATCTATATCCTAATCCACATCTAGTCAACCAACAGTCACGGCGCCCCATAAAATTTTTGCACGCTCGCTTTTAATCATTCACCAAGCTCTCCACTCCAGGCTCATAAGTAGACTGGCTCCTGCTTTTGAACACATAGTCCCAGAGAAGCCTGTTTTTGATGCACCCGGCCGGTCCCCAGGCTCTCCATTCCTCGTAGTCGCAATTATCTTTGAAAGCATGTTGTTTTGCTTTGAATTCTTTTGAATTTTCCCCAACTCAAATTCCAGACCCTCACGTAGAAAGTAAGGGAAACAGTTTTTGCAGCCAGCATGCCTCAGACTGGTGGTGGCTTTTTGTTCCCGAGTCCGTATCAGCCTGATCCTGAGTCAACTTTAGACAATGATTGTCAGAATCAGAGTGTGAGGGAGAAGGAAGAAGGGAAGTAAGGGATTTTTATATAGACGCTGAGGGAGGGGAGAGAAGGGGATAGAACGACGGGATAGTGACAGTGACTGAGTCAACACACTGGAGATGCGTTCTGAAGTATTGTTATATAAATCACTTTGCCTTTCCCTCCCCTTTTCTTCTTCACATACGTGTAACTACTTTGTTATACAAAAATTTAATCTACATTGCCTAGTATATGTGGGCTCGAAAGAGTGTCTTTGTACGTTAAAACTGTTTTACCAAGATCTCCGAATGGGGCCGGACTAAAAGATCGGCATATTGACAAAATGGCGGATTGGATTCTGGACCAAAAAACCACTTCATTGCCTGGCGATGGTTCCAACACAGCCTGGCTAACCGATATATGTGGTCAGAAAGTTAGAATGTGGAATAAAAAGCCTACCTCAAGAAATACATGGTGCCGGGACTGCAAAATGCCAGGAGGCCAAGTGTGATGGGGCGAACTGTGGCTTAAAATTTTCCATGCAGATCCAGAAGAATGTAGCCTGACTGTAGAGTATCAAAAATAGAAGACGTTGAAATGCATGGTGTAGACGTTTGCTGGGAACTTAAAACAAGCTTGATATTCGGGCCGTAGAGTCTGGCTTCGGAGTATCAAAAATTATTGCAAAAGGAGCTGATGGTGTGGAGATCTGCTGGATCGAAAACGATCTCGTTTTCAACGCGTGGAAGTGTTGAAACACCAAAAAAGAAATGTTTCTCTGAGCATGGTGTGGAGGTATTCTGAATCAAATAACACAGCACGGGAAAGCATGGTCTGAAGTTGGAACTTCACCAAAAAGGCGGATAACGCTTGGAGTTAACAGTGGCTGGATTCAAAAACAAACAGGTCCCATGATCATGGTCGGAAGTTTGGACTCCGTCCTTCTAAAATCTAAACCATACGTTCTATCGGGACATAGCGTTTAGCGTTAAAATACGAAAACTCCAAGGCAAATGTTCCCATGACGTGGATGTTGCCTTGATAAAGGAAAAAACCGTCGTTTCTCCCTATGTGGACACGCCCGGACTTCGTGACCCTGTTCAAAACATCAATATGATCACCACACAGCAGAGAGAAGTTGGTGTTAAAACACTACAGCGACATCCTCATGTGAAAGTTTCCGAGTTCCGCGGTTCGGGCTGGTGGGATATGCCGTGATTAGAGGTAGAACGAGTAAGATGGTAGATGGTGAGAAGTATCTTCCATGTCTGGTGGTAATTAGCATTTATCTTTATCACCCATCTCCATCATTATGCACCCCCACTTCCATGTCCAACACGCGAGAACACCCAATTTGCCATGAGCACACCCCTAGCGGATTTTAGACACCAGCCATCGTCTTGTCCTCGTTTTGTTGGATGCCAGTCATAAGTTCCAAGTGCTTATTTTCTAGACTAGCCATCAGCCGGCAGAGAGAGTTTTTAGAGCAAACCATTAAGGCAGACTCAAATGCGTTTAACCCAGCGCACACCAAGTCTTTTCGCCAATTTTTATTCCACCACATGACGAGTCTGAGGGAGGATTTTTTGAACCACCACGTGGATTCGTTCCGTTCCAGGTTTTAGAGAACCATTCGCATTAGCGATAGTTGTTCTTATTCAAGAAAACCGAGCCACCGCGCATTGGGGCAACTATATTCTAGGCATATGGTGTAGCGGAAGAATTAGAGAGAGGAGGGGGGTTATATATGAAGTCAAGAGAGGTGGCGCATAAATGAGGTTTATTTGAGATGGAGTAGTGAATAGTAGAAGTTAGCACTAGCGCTCATTGATAATGAAAGAGAAAACCAGCCAGGGGCTAGAAGGATACCTCGGGCGCTGTACGCGGGGAATGGTGCATACAAGCCCAGAAGCAGTCCCCAAAGTAGGTGTCTAGGCAAGGGGCTAGCGGTTTGCAAGAGGGAAGAGTGCTACGGTACCTAAAATCTTAACTCTAAAAAATAGATGCAAGTCGATCTCAACCTATAACGTTAGAAAGTGTTGGAAGACAAACAGATCAAGGATTCATAGTCACAACAGCCATGCAACAAGGGAGCATGTATCAATCATATGAAACTGCATTCTACTCATAGACCTAGCATAACCCCCATAAATCCATCTCAACAGCTCCGCGAGACCGTGTTGGCCGGAACATCGCAGCAGGGAGACAGTCCATCATAATCGCAGTGAGTGTCGGTGATGAAGACATGAAGCCATTAAAAAGAGTATTTTGGAGAAGAGGCCATAGAGTAGAGGAAAAAAGAGACACATCAGATATCCAAGACAGGAACGCACACTTGCACATCCAAGTCCGGATTCAAAAGGAAAATGAGAAAGTTGAACCCAAAACGCCGAATAAGATCGAATCCCAAAAACAGAATCGCTTATTTACCGGTTAAGGTATGTACGCCAGAGCCCAGTATCCGGATATACCGCCCGCCCAACCGTTATGCGCCGTGGCCGAACCGAGGAATAAAAGGAAATCCAAGGTCAGGATAAGACGCTATCAGAGGGCCAGCCAATCAGTCGTGGGTATCATTCATCGTGACATCGTAACGAAGCAATCCAATATGGACAAACCCAAAAGGGGTAAAGTGTCATTCAGAAGGTAGGCGTGGTTTACACGTCATCGGGTAACCAGACGTTCAAGTAGGTGAAGGTGGGATTGAGAAGTGACAATGTTTGTACACGTCA